>VYZR01022234.1:63532-75364 GCA_013400675.1 Oxylabes madagascariensis | reverse complement strand
CCTTAGGCACTTGCTCCTACGTTAGTGGACGAAGATAGGGAGACACAACCCCTCCCCAGAGATGTGATCTTGCGTGGTGTTGAGGCACTGGACAGAGCCAGCCAGTGCCCACTGCTGCCATCGGTGCCGGGGGAATTAGGGGCATTTCACAGCTTTCAGGCACAGCAACAAATTGTAAACTGTAGTGTTGCATCCATGTGTGAACACACACACACACACACACACACTCAGAGAGAATGCCGCCAGCAGCTGATGCTTCACAGTAATCACTCTTATAAATGCCTCTAATTAGACTTATAAATACTTCTAACTTTCCAACAGGGAAAAAAAAATGCCCAACGGGCTTCGTGTAAACTAGGGGGAGGGAAAAAAAAAAAAAAAAAGGAGTTAAAGAGATGAGTAAAAGCTGTTTTTAAAGGTGGCAAATCCTGCACTTCAGGAGCCCCGGAGCCCCCCAGGCTGCGGGAGGAGGGGAGTGCAGAGCGGGGGAGGGCCGGGGAGGGGCCGCAGCCCCCGGCCTTTGTGGCCGGAGGGGGAACATCGGGACCCTGCGGAGAGGGAACACAGAAACCCTCCCGGCGGCCAGAAACGGGCCCGGACAAAAGCCCCGTTACATGGTTGCAAATCACCCCGCTGCTGTTTTTTTATTTACCGCTGCCAGCGGGAGGATTGTTTGCTCTTGCAAAATTTTAAGCTTCCTCCCCCGCCTCCCCTTTTCCTTCCTTCTCCCCGGGCCGGTGCCAGCAGCGGTCCCCGGTCCCGCAGTGCCGGACCCTCCTGCGCTCCGGCCGGGGGGCTGCGGCTGAGCCTCCCGCCGGCCCTGTTCGGATGGAAAAATAAACNTCCTCCCCCGCCTCCCCTTTTCCTTCCTTCTCCCCGGGCCGGTGCCAGCAGCGGTCCCCGGTCCCGCAGTGCCGGACCCTCCTGCGCTCCGGCCGGGGGGCTGCGGCTGAGCCTCCCGCCGGCCCTGTTCGGATGGAAAAATAAACCCATTTCCCCGGAAACAGCCCGTGAAAGGCTCGTTTTGATGTCGGGGTGAGGAGCCCAGCCCGGCCGAGCCACCCCGTGTGTTTGTTACTGACGGGCACAGGCTCCCGCTCCTCCGGGGCGTTCCCTGCTGTGACAGGAAAAACTTCCAGTGGTTATCACAAAACTTTGTTCATTTATCTCTTTTTCAAAGGATCTCTGCTTTTTTTTTTTTTTTTTTTTTTTTTTTTTTTTTTTTTTTTTTTTTTTGAGGGTGCAAGACAGAGAAATAAAGGCCTCTGGAGCACCACATTTATTTCTTGGATATTTGTTTGGAATAGAAATTTCCCTTTCAGTGACTCTGCAGGCCCAGGGAGCCCCACTCGCCTTCCCCATCGTATTTAGGCAGGTGAAGCTTAGGACTTCGGGATTTTAACAACCACGGTGGATGCGAGTCCTCGGTAAAAACAACTTGTAGTTATGCTTTGCAAAGGTACTAATACGGGCAGGGATCTGCTGGTGGATCCCCCACCTTCAGCGTCTGTAAAACACTTTTTGCATGTTATTTGCTGTGAGGGAGGAAGGAAGGAAGGANTATATAGTTTGCCCCTTCCTCTCCTTTTCAGACCCTATTGGCTGAGTTCCAGTTATCTCTTCTAGGAGAAACCTAGATAAGACCCTCTTCTTCCGCTCTCGCCCTCTTTCCCCCTTGGAAGACATGGAATAAACATCTGCAATCATATCTCGGGGTTAGAGCCTCTTTTGTGCCCTTTGTCCCGTCTTGAAATATCCCCCGAAGCTCTCCAGGTCTGAGCTAGCATTAGAATCCTGGCAGGGGCGTAAACAGGGGGCATATTTCAAAACCCCACCACTTTTCTTCTGTAAGCAAAGTCTTAGAAGTGAGCACATCTCTGACTATCAGGAGATAATTTCTGGCCCATGACCAGCAACTACATCACCTGCATGTCCATCTCTGCAAGGGCAGAAACCCAACAAACGCTGTCTTAGCAGTCTCCAGCTGCGGAAATTTGCCATGGTGCTGTTAGTATAAAACTTTTCCATATCCTCAGTGTTGGTTTAAACTCTGTCAATTTAGTGCAGTTCTCCTGAGCAATCCAGCTACTTCAGGTGAAACACAAGAGTGGACGACATCAGGCAGAGCCATTTTCCTCACCGCCCGTTTTATCAAGCCTTGTCTCCCAGCCTTTATGTTTTAACTTCATACAGAGACGTCCTGTGGCAGAGGAATTTGATGGGGAGTCTCAGCTCCTCAGTGTCTGTTTAATGCCATTATAGCATGGATCAGCATCTGCAGTCTTGACCACTTTTTCAGCCCACTGCATTTGAGGAGGTCACTCCCAGAGTGTTGAAATAGGTGCCCATGCTTTGGCCATTTCTTCATTTGTTTTTCAGAAATACGAGGTGTTGAACTGCACCATTTGTGGCTACCCTTTGGCTCAGGGGTTGGCAGCTCCCAAGGAAGGTGCAGCATCAGCTGGCTCTGGACAAAACCTCTGGCATTATCCCAGCTGGAGCCACTCCTGCTGTGTCTGTCACAGCACTGGGGCTGCCCGTACACAAAACAAATTAGGAGGAGTGCAATTCACTGACCAGTGATGGGCATGGCCCAGTTAGAACCTCTAATTCTGGGTGATTACATCTAGAGCACAAGGGGTAGGACTTTATTCTTAGAGTGTTAAATGTTTGGGACTGACTGTTGAGTGCATCATCTAAGGCTGCAAATAGGAACCTTTTCTGCATTGAAGGCCCTAATCTAATGCAACAGATCCCAGCTGTGATTGTTGTTTAGATTATTTATAAAACCTGTTTGCTTGCAGCTACTCTGCCTGGGTCTGGTGGGAACTCAGCACTTGCTGTGTCTTCTCTAGGTAGGAGTTTTTACTTTTATTGTTATTTGTTCGATTTTTCTTATATTTTGTAAGGCATGGTGTTGCTTTTCTAGAGAACAGGAAAAAAGTTCTCTGCTCTAGGAGAAGGATGGGTAATTTCTGTTTATTGAAAGGGTTTGTTTTTTTTTTTTGTTTAATGTTATTATAAAGGTACTGTGGGGATAACCTGCAAATATGCCTAAATCCTATACTGTTTTTTCCTAAAGCCATTGAGTTTAATGCAAAAGTTCATGCTGGAGTTGAAAATAATTAATACATTTAGTTTCAAATGGCTGAAAAGTTAATTCTGTACTTCAGAAAACACATCTATTTCATCTGGGATAGCAGTGCTATGTCAAAATTGTAAGTGGAACAAAACAAATAAGAATATTGCTTTGATAGTAAATATCTTCTTGAGTCCCACACTGCATCTTGAATAGTTTTAGGAGGCAAAGGAATATTCTGACAAATAATGTGAGGAGTAAGTTAATTTTGCTAAAATAAGAACCACATAAGGAGCTTTAGTCTGGTCTCTCTGTAGAAGGTGAAGAAGCCTTTTAATGCTAAGTGGTGCAAAGGTGTGTGATAAGAGAAATTTGTATTTCCCATCACAAATCCTGGGTCTGGGTTATAGACAGGAAATGCCAATAGCTTAATTAACCTTGGCTTTTTTGTGCACTGGTTTATGCAGCTAGGGAATGTTTTCCAGCTTTGTCCTTCTGCCTGGGTTGGAGATGTGCCCTTTATTGCTTTGTAACTGCAGGAGTGGGGTCTGGAAAGGCCATCCTGAACACCTGTAAGATTTTCCCCAGCCCCTGGGGTTCCTGTGTGGAGCAGCAGGAAGAAACTGGGGGTACAGGGCTCAGCCTGGACACACCACGGGCACCAAGCACCGGGGTCTCCCTGGGCCACGTCCTTTCCCAGTAAGAGCTGGAGTCGTGAGGAATGTGGGAAATGTGATGATCAGAGGGCAAGCTGGTTGCTGCCTCCCAAAAGGATTTCTGTGGCGAGGTGGGTGAAAGCAACTTCTTTTTGTGGCTGTCCTAAGCAGGTGCTTTCTTGCCTCCCTTGTGGTGTGGGGATCAGGCAGCCTCAGCCCCCAGTGAGGCCCCTCTGCACCCTCCTACTACATAAAAAAACTTTGCAGAAGAGGGTGGGGGAGGATGATGCTCCTTGGTAACAGACCAGGGTCACAGAGCCAGAACTTGTGTCTTTGGGTTCATGTGTAAAGGATGGTGGTATTTGAGTGAATAGTTAAATATTTAATATCTGTTGTCTTTGAGCCAGGTACAAGGAGGGCTATTGCCACAGAAATCTTTCAGTGTTTTAGAGCTGTTTTTGGGGATACTCAAAGAGTGCCTTTAATCAAATCACCTTCTTGTTTACTCATACTATCCTAACTCCTTCCTCTAGTCAGGGTCATATCGAATGTAATTGTCCTTATTTTCCCCTTTTCCTGCATTAAGGAAGAAACTAAAGAGAGTCAAGTACCGTGTACAAATGGATTTTGGATCTTCATAAGTATGGGACTTAATATTTTTTTATGATGACTTTAATTATGACTAATGTGATGCTATAACAAAATGCAGTTATAACTGTGCCAAGAGTTCAGGAAATAGAAAAAAGCATTTGACTTGCAGGAAGGTTTTAAATATCTTGCTGAAAGCTCCTGGACCTGGGCTCCCAGATCTCTCTCTGCAGAGCACACTTTAGCTTTGGACGTACCTTTAAAGACTTTAAACAGCTTGAGACTTGTAGTTTGCCATAGGAGCTTAGAGAAAATTCCTGTTTCTAGGTTTTAAACCCTGAGCTGGAGTACAAGAGCCCTGCTCAGGAAAGTAAGGAAAGGTGTAACAAGGTCATTTTGAGCCACATACATTCAGGCTGTACTTTCAAAGTCAAATCTAAATTTAATTGAAAGCTGAGGGCAAGGGAGGAAGGGTAGCACGGATGTGCTGGCTTATTTTGGAGCATGTGAGGAGCTGTGGTGTTGAATGCTCGATGAGCTGTAATCTTAATAAAACGGCACTGGGCAGGTTGGTAGGGAGAGGGGCTAGGTGAGCTGAAGGAGGAGTTTTGGGGTGGTGCCTGGTGATGTTCATCTGTGCAGGCTTTCCCTGGGGTCTGCTGTTCTCTCAAGCTGATGGCAGCACTTGACCACGTGAATGATGGCAGAGAAGTTGCCTGTTTGACCAAAACCTCCAAAAGAATTTTGTGGGGGATTTATTGTGCTGCGAAAGTGATGAATGAACAGAACCAACCAGATATGGCTATTTGAAAATGGAACTGGAAAAGGGAAAAATTTCACTGATTTTTTTGTGCTGCTTAATCAAACTTCTCCCATCCATGTCTGAGATGCTCAAGAGGTGAACTGGGCACAAGGAGGTGACAAGGCTTCACCCTTGTTGTGGCTGGAGATGCTGAGGAGCAGGGGAGTGCAGTGCTGTGTTTCACATCATCCACAGGCCAAGGGCACCCTTGAAAAGTCCTCCTGCTCAGGCTTTTTTTAGCAATAGTAGCTGATACTGATCTGACAGAAGATCATCTACCAAGGGAATGATGGTTCTTGGTGGTATCAGCAAGTATTCTCTCTGCTAGTTGTTTTATACCAGAATAATAATCTCTTTGCAAAGTTTACCCCCCCCTTGCCAAAGCAACTGCTTGTGCTCATTGCAGCCAGGTGCATCCAGGGTGATCTCCCAGAGCCTGGAGCTCCTCTGCTCCAGTCTGTGCTGTGCTCAAGGTGGAGGTGTCACCAACATGAGCTTTTCCCCTTCTCTGGAGCTGTGTCTTTTCCCCCTTAGTCTCACTCCTTGAGTGAGGGAGGTAATATTACCCATGGCAGCTTTACTGGCTGACAAAAACTTGCATCGTGTTGCTATAGAGAAAGATGAACATTGTGGTCAAACTCAAAAGATGAGTTTGTGGTTGCTTCAGCTGCCTCTGTGGGCTAATCCATGGCTGACCAGTGAACCACAATATAAAGCCTTGCTCTACTGGAATATGGAATAGAAGCTGCTTAGAAATCTGATGGATAAGGACCGAAACCCTGAAGAGAAATGTCTTGTACTACAAGGCTGTCACTTTAAGCTCTTGTTATTTACAGTTGTCCACTGTCACACTTATGAAGTTGCTTGAGGGTGTAGGAAATAATGTACTTAGAAGTGTGGTGATACCAACTTCTTTTTACTGTGATTTTACCAGCAGGTTTCCTGTTGTCTCTGTTATTTAAAAATGAGAAATAAGTAGAATTCTTTTTTTTTTTTTTTCTAAGTCATAAGGTAAATATTTTTAATCTGTGTATCACAGACATGCAGTAACTCTCCATTTGAGTGTGGTCTTTGCTTTTTTATTTCAGAAATGCTCTGAACAGCCACCACCACTCATCCCAAAAGTAGAGTGAGGTAGCCTCCTCTAGTTTAAAGTTTTTGAAAGCTTGTTCCCAAGCCAATCTCCTTATTTATGGAAGATGATTAGTCTTTCACCTACATTGCACGCTAATTCCTCAGTCTATTTAATAGGAGATTTGTATGAGCTGTTAATCATGTGTTGACCACTTGCACCATGTCTAGACCCAAATCGTGGGGAATTAGTTGAAATGTATCAGGCTTTTAAAGCATAGGTTTTTACACCAGAAATGAAAGTACACTGAGTGCAAAGTTTTTGTGCCGGATGTTCCCAAACATTGATAAAAAGGGTTAGGAGTATGATCTCTCCCATCATAACTCCTGCAACTTCTGGCATATTCTTGCAAATCTTTTGCTTGCGTATTTTTTCTTTTGGAGTTTGACTGCAGCTCCTCCATTAACATTCTTAGTGTGGGTTTTCTTCCCTTTTTTTCTTACCTGAGTTGCTTCCCCATTATATATGTAAAACAAAGCCTTGCTATTCTAATTCAGCAATATAGAAAACTGCACTAGACAGGTATTTAAGACTGCCCTTTTAGGGCAGCTTTTGGTGTTATCACTCTCCAAAATGAAAAATGCAGTTGAAATAAGTATTCTGACTTGCCCGTTATTGATCCAGCTGCTCTAATAACTTTGCCCTGGAAAGGTCATGATATGTCTTTTTGTATGGTTTTCTCCTAGCAGTGTTTTGACTTTATCTGTTTTCCACACCTTCCAAATTATTTACAGTTATAATATCTCAGGATAATGTCATGGGGCTTGTCCCTGCTGCACTACAGCCACTGGAAACCAAAAGTGTGTCTACAGAGCTGTGCCAGAGGCAGAAAGTCATCCAAATGTGAAGGCAACCGCGCTCATCTTTGTGAAATTTGTCTTGCTGTTATTAGCCTTGAAAATCAAATTAGTTCAATTCTGCACTTTCTGAACATATTCCTGTGAGCTTCTGATTAATGAAGTATATTGTTATCCTGCAAACAGAGGGGGATGTCTCTGTTCTTACTGAAGTATTTAAATGCAGGTATAAATGTTTTGGAAAAATTGAAGACGGCTTAGACTACAATTTTTTTTTCATAAACCATAAATCATCATAACAAGATTAGCCTTTTACTACCTCTCTCCCAATTTCTCCCTAAGGCAGGTTTTATTGTCACATTTGGGCAGAGCTGTCATGTAAAATCCTCTGCTCTTCATCTTGCTAATGTATATGCTTAATCATCCGTATTTGAAGTTTGGAGTATGAATTAAGGGAATATTTAACTCTGTTGAACAAGTGAAGTTACCCAGTGGTACCACTGATGTAACATTTCCTTTCTGTTGATCCTTTTCTTTTCTTGTGATGCAATACTGCTTAAATCAGAATAAATTAGTTTGTTTAATACCTTAATTAATATGATTTTCAGTGATGAAATATGCAATTATTCAAGCTCCTTGTGACCTAACCAAGAAAAAGTGTTTTCTTTATATTGAGAAAACACCTATGAGATTCTATATTCTACCAACTAAAGAAAATATTCTAGCACATTGATTTGAAAAAATACTTCAGTAAATAAGTTTTGGCAGTGTTCTTGGAAATAGTTTAAAGCTATAGTGCTAGAGAATAGAGACTATTCTAACAGAGAATATTGAGCTAGAGAATAGCTGGACTGTGCAGGGAGCTGGGAAACAAACTTTCCAATGGCATGGATGTGTGGTCGCTTTTTTTTGGTGGGTAAAGGCTAAATGAGGGTGGGAACCAAGTTCCATTGTTTTCTAAAGCACTTGAAACCCATAAATGAGTTAGCCCCAAATTTGCGTTCGTTTCTACAGTTCTGAAGGATTCGGAGGAACTGACATAGGTTGTATCTGATGGCTGATGACTTGGCCCTTGCCAGCTAGCACAGGCAAAAAATTTTATCTGAAGGAAAACTATTTTTGTTTCCTGTGGGTGTTACAGCCTGACAGAACGTGACACTTGTGCTCTGTGGCTGTGAGGAGCAGGGAAGGCAGCTCTGCCCACAGAGAGCTGAGCCAAGCAAAGAATGTGCATTGGGCTCGGTGCCTTGATGCTTCACAATCATCTACAGACAAATTTGAATGTTCTGAACTTTAGATTATTAAATCAGGTTTTCAGGATTCCTTGCTTTTATGATGCACAGTGAGGGAAATCCTGAAGAGATTTCTTTCAATTCTTTTGATGTGGTGTTGGTACCCACCACGTCACCTCAGTTTATTCCATGTGGTGAAATGGTCCAAGAACAAGGAAGTAAAAACTTGAATCAAAGCTGTGATAGGAACCAAGAGCTATTCCATGCACACTCTCCTCATCCAACAAAGGATAAAGGATTTTTCTCCATTTGAAAAATATGAGCCTGACTAATTACATTCATTCTACATGTAATATTTTTGGGTTTGCCAATTAATAAAGATATATTAATAAAATATTACCAATTAAGGTAATACCAGACATCTAGCATTGCCCGCTCATGGTTTGTAGGGCATCTCCATCCCTTCATTGCTTGTGGAATTTTTTTTGGTAATAAGTGCTGTGATCTTTTCTTTGGTTTTCTTTCTCTGATACTGCCAAGCTAATTAATATTTGCAGTGTTCTTTAACTATCAAATGAGGTTGCAATCATAAGCACATTCTTAAACCTCTTAGTGCTGAAAGGAAGACCTAAATAACTTTTAAATCTGTGAGACAATGTCAAGAAATGTACTTGCTTAAATTTAATCCATCACTTTGTGCCAGCAACACATATAACTGAAAGGTCAAAAAATCATTGAGAGGGAGAAAAACAATTAATTTGGTATCAAAAAGGTAATAGGATAAGGCCTTGCCCAACCCTCTGCTATTGTTCTGCTGCATTAACTTCGGCAGGTCAGATGCCACTGGTTGTTGACCTCAGGCTAAACAGGGTCAGCCCAGGCTGATTACAAAAGAGATGTGTTTGCACTTATCCAAGTGTCTCTTAAAAAACCTGAACCCACATCTGTGTTGTTCCTGAAGAGGAACACACAGAGGGTAAACATTTTTCAGTGCAAATATCATTTAGAGAATCTTGTGTGTGAAGAACGGCGTCCCCAACAGGGCATGGCTCTCGCGTGTGAGTCCTTCCCACACTGGGACAGGCTGTGGCCCCAGACCTGGCAGTAGGTGTGTGCCAGAGACCTGGTGAGGCACTGGGAAAACCTGCCGTGAAAGGAAGGGGTGGAAAACAGTTGTATTTTTTTTCTCAGCTCTGCTGCACACACCGTTTCAGTAGAAGGTCTGTTCCAAGAGGAGCTGCTGATGTTAATAAAACAGAAGGTGCCAGGGAGTTGAGATAACTCTCTCTTGGAGGGGGGAGGTAAAGATCCCAAAGTCTTTTATGCCTAAAAATGTTTTTATGCAAGTATTCAGTAAACCTCATCAGTGCAGTGGGTGAGATCTAGGCTTCATCATATCTTTTAAATTCACCTGTCTACGCCCTTGGGATCTGCTCTGTGCTCCTTCTGGGGTCAGTGGTGCTCAAGTCATCCCACTTCTTTTAGGAGGAATGACTTTTTATTGGTGCTGGGTTGGCTTTGTCAGTGCTGTGTTGACCACAAGTTGGCTTTTGAGAGCAGCTCTGTGCAGTTAAGGCCCAGGTGAGGATGCTCCCACTCTGTCTCTCCTTTCAGCAAATTCTGATGCTTTTGTTGACTTCAGCCAAAATCAAGAAATCTGGTAAAGACCTGCAAATTTCTACAAGATACATGGCTGCAAACTATGAGTAGGGCAGAGAGACTCTGGAAGTTTCCTAATCAGAGGTGGTAAAAGCCATGTAATGTCACTTCACTTTTATGGTGGAGTAACTTGGGGGGTGGTGGTGCAGAGGGAAACCGTGGCTGACAGAATCTGATGAAATGCAAGTGCCTTGTTGCTGTACCTTATGGCAGACTGCCCCATCCAAGCCATCCAGCTTGCAGCTCTGCAGTTCAGACAATTTTAATAATTACAAAGCTGTAAATATTCCAGCTGACAGATGTGAACTGGAGTATCGCTGTGTTGTAAAAACATTTGAGGCTAGCTCTGGGCTAGAGACAGTTAATTGGAAAAAAAAAAACCTCCCTCTAACATATGCTATTTACATGGTAAAATTTTAATGGGGCTGCTCCCCTAAATATGCTCATCTAATCTATGGATGAGACCTTTTGGAAACAGTTGCATTTGTATTTCCTTTATTGCTGGGGTTGATTCTGTGATGTGATGGGCCTTTCCCACCTGTGCTGGGGAGCAGGGGTTATAGGTTTGATTTTGAGCACCAGTGTTTCTAATAGAGATACTGAAGACTCCTAATGATACAACTTTTTCTAGGAAAGTGAAAAAGGACTCTGATTACTGCTAATAAATATATAATATTTAGTAAAGATTGGGTGCAGTGAAAGGAGCAATCAAACTCCTTTAAACAGGAACCATTTGCCTCTTTAAAAATATTTAACTGCAAGAATGCTCTTTTGCTTGGGATCATGCTGGCAAAAAGCATTAATTGTGAAGGTTTCTCATTTATTCTAGAGGGTTGCTGAGCTTCATTTTGTGTTGACCAGGAGCCCTCTGCGCTGCTCCCACATTTAAAGCCTTCCCTTCCCTCACACAGCACTTCCACATTTGAACATTGACTGGTCAAGAAGATAATGTTGTAATTGTCCCAGGGCTGTGCCAGTGGGGGCTGTCCCACTGTGCTGGGGGCACCCAGGTGTATTTCCTCATCAGCAAAGAGTAAAGCACTTGTGTGTGCATAGGCTCTGCTCAGATGGCTCAGGAAAAAAAGGCGAGGGGTGGAAAATTAAAGTGCTGAATGAAGAATATGTTAGACAAGTGGAAAAGTAAAGGAGGATTTTGCCAAGCTGAGACTGTCCTGTGGTGTCTGTCACTTAGAAACCCAATTGCACGGTCAACTGCAATAGCATGAAAGCCCATCAGCCCAGTAATCTCCAGCTTGTAATTGATTCTGTTTCTACAAATGTTAGCTAAAGCAAAAATCTGCATTAAGGTAAGTGCTAAACATCCATCAGCCTGACTGATTAGCCAAAGCAGGAATTGCTGGAGAAATGCATGTTATTTGCCATCAGATTAAGTGAAGTTTTGCTTCCACAGTTGGAGAGCTGATAATTTGCTTGTGATGGGATCAGTTCAGTTTTCAGCTCCACTTGCTGTACAAACCTCAGTATTTAAGGGCACATCTTGAGCCAGATAGGCAAAATAAAAAATATTTTCTGACTAAATAGATATAAAAACATGTTGAAGGAAAGCTTGAATTGTAAAGATTGAACACCTAAACTAGACAATGAACGGGCCAAACTCGTTATATAAGAAGGCTAAAATTGATTTATTTGTGGTTTGTCTAAATCTCCTTTGATATTAGTTCTTTTGTCCTATATCTGTTTTTCTCTGCTGTTTTCTTTTCTTGAAGCTTGATCAGCTGATATTAGCTTCCATGAATTCATTAAGGTAACCATGCTTTTGTGAACTGAGCAACTATATTCCGGTCTATATGCCTTTACAATGTAATAATTATATCGACTTAACGGGGAGATAATACTGAGTTTGAGAAACTCTGATTTTTTTTTTTT
>VYZR01022230.1:5562-17828 GCA_013400675.1 Oxylabes madagascariensis | reverse complement strand
TTTTTTTTTTTTTTTTTTAGTGTGATAGCATTATTCAGCTTTTATGGATGCACAATCCAAAATGTGGCTCGAGAAGGGCACTCATACCCTTATGCTTTCTCAGTAAAGGGGAAGCTGCAAAAAGACTTGCTCACAGCCTTGCAGCAAGGCAAGGGCAGACACAGGCTTGGAACTGAGGTCCCAACCCTGTGCTAACCCCTGGGGCTCTCCTCCTTCTCTGTGCTGCCTCTGCTGCCTTCAAGGCTCTCTGTGCGTGGAAGGTGACAGCATCCATGGTTTGTAGTGCAACAGCTTTGTAAAACCTCTGCCAAGTGCACAAAAATTATTCCATTTGGCCAAGTGACTCCTCTGCCATGCCTTCATTGTCACAAGCAGGGGCAGCCTGTGGTAGAAATTGTTGGAGGTAGTAGGCAAAAGACCATGTTTTGTTTGGGGTTTCAGAAAAAAAAGTGTAAAGCTGCTGCTTGAAATTAGGACTTGCACAGCGTTTTTGTTCATTTGCTCTCTTGTCAGCATGTTTTCCACCAAACTCCCATTCTCTTGGGTGGGACAGAGGAAGATGCTGGCAAGATGGGCAGATGGATGGCAAGCTGCCACTCAGCCTGGAGCTTTGCAGTCCGCAGTTACCTGGACCCAGAGGGCCGCACGTGGCATGATTTGAAGCCTAAAAGAGAAAGTGAACTTTCAGTGACTCATTTCAAGTAACTTTTTTCCTTACCTTTGTTAAAAGGTGCCTTAGTTAAAGCTTGTATTATCACAATTAAAAAGAGGCATTGATATAATTATGTAGTAATTGCAGTAAATTACCAAGATGAAATCATTAAGGCAGCTTTTTTCTATTATTGCTGCATAAGGTAGATGTCTTATTACATATATTTGGAAGAGAAGAGGAGAATAATTCTCTTGCAGCTTTAGTATTACTAAAAATAAAGGAAGATTGTGCTCTTCTGCTGCTGCTTACTGACACTGTCAAGAATAATGTGAGTGACATGGAACCAAAGAAAAGTGTGTTCTTCCCTGAGCCCTAACTGAGTGGTATAATAGCTCATTTTATCAGGCTCTCAATTGTGAAGCGGCCTTTTTTTCCTTGAACTTGCAGGCAGAGGCAATGATTTACTTCACAGAGTAAGGGTATTTTTATGCTTACAAGTTAGCCATTTGCAGAAAAAATGTTATTTACATAGATGAATTCATAGGGGAGAACATGAAATCGACCACTTTCTTTTCTTTTCTTTCCTTATGGAAATCTTGTGTGGCTATTCTTGTTTTCTATTAGGGATGTAGGAGGAAAGAAGGGGGAATATTCCTTCAGTCTGTCCCTCTTAATAGGCTTTTTACATGGGGGCAGAGTCCAGAAAGTCTGCTGGTGGCAATGATATTATCTGATTTCCACGATTTGATGTAGAGCAAAATATTAACAATGATGCAACTTTTGTATTACTTCATTCTTGTTTATTCTTTTGTGTATATTTATCTATGTTTTCAAGACAAAACAGTAGTGTCTTACTCAGGGGATTGGTAATTGGATAGAGAGCCTTTCACCTCTGGGTCAGGAGCTCAGATTTGTTCCAGGTCAGCACTGCCTGGGAGTTGCTGTCTTGTGACAGCTGCTCGGTGGCCCTTTATGAAATGGTGGTCCCAGTTCACTGCCTTGAGAGCAGGTGTCTCCAGCACAGATCAAACCTGAGGGTGCCAGTGCAAAACCAATTGTTGGTGGGAAAGAGGAATTGCACTTGGGTATAATGCTCCCAGTTTGCATGAGCTTAAAAGTCAAGGGAGCAATCAGACATGTCTAGATCCTCAGCTGGTGTAGGTTTGGCATAAATAAATGAAGTGTAGTTGCAGCGATGTCACCAGCTGATTAAAACAGAACTCACTGTGGCTGGACACTTAGTAATCTAAAGGTTACTGACATTAAAGTAATATTTTAAGTAAAGATGAAAATTATCAATCCAAGTGCCTTAGAAATAAAATCACATTTAAAACAAATCCAAGCTTCCTGAAATTTGGAATAGCACTAATTCTTCCATCTCGTGATGCCCTGAGATAACCATGCAGTTATGGTTAATGGATTTTACTGTTTGTTGTCCCAAAGGAGGTGAAATTGGATTTCAAAGATACATTAGTCTCCAACTTTTAATGACTCTCTGCTTTTAATGGCTTTGCCCGTGCTTCTGCCAGGGTGACAAACCCAGGCAAGCAATTCTGAATTGTTGAGGTGTAGTGATGGAAGAAGTGAAGACTTCCACCAAGGAAGTCCTAACATTAGGAGAGCATAAATATCTCACAAGACTTAAAAAAAAACTTTTAGCAGTTAAGACACAGTTTATTTAGCTCTGATATCATTGAAGTCTTGTTTAAGAGAAGCCTCAGTCTTTTCTGACAGTGTCCAGGAGAAAGTAAGAGAACCATTTGCTCTAGAAAAAAAATATTTCTGTTATGCTGAGATTTTGCTGCAGCATTTCGAATCTGAGTTATTTTGGTACTTATTACAACAGGAACAATACAACAGCAAGGGTGTCTTAATTTTGTCATAAAAAGTGAGCCTGAAATGAAATATTTATGAATTCTCCAAAGTAATTCTGTGCTTTAAAGGGTGTGTTCTGTGTACAGGACGCATCACGGAAAGAAGTTGAACTTTTTTGAAATGCAGACTTCAGCCTTAATTACAGAGCAGTGACTAGCACTTCCATTGCTTTAGGCTTAAAAATGATGGAGACAAAAAAGTAGCCTCTTCTCAGTAATTGCTTTTCTTCATAATGTGTAACTTATGTTCTCTTTCTTTAAACTCACTATTCCCATGTCTGGTATAATTTAGGGAGCAGGCTAACACACTTGTGGTGGCTTTTTCTTACCTCAGAGCTGCTAAATGAGGGGACAAAAGGGCCAGCAAGAATAAAGGAGAGAGGATTGAAAATATAGAATGGGTTGTGAAATGACATTTTCAGCGATTCAGTCTGCGCTGAATGATTCAGTCTTATTTTCTGTGCACGCCTGGTTGTTGGTTATGGGCAAGGACTAAAAGACTTGCCAGATGTCTTAAAAAAAGTCAATTATAAAAGTGTTCTAATCCTCTCCAGTGTCAGATTCCTTCACGAACCTCTACCTTGTGTCATTCATAGCTCACTGACTTAGTATGTTGCTTGTTTTTCGAAGTCTGACCTGATTTACTGTCTAGGAACAAATAGGGCCATGATAATACAAATACAGTATTCAAAGACATTTGCTTCAAAAGGATCAGTTTCAGTATTTACAAAACTGATGGCGGTGGGATTCGGCTACAGATTACTCCAGCCATTACAAAAGGAGGCAAACACTGCTTGTGCAAATACTTTTGCTACATCTAAATTGAATAAACTGAGACTTTGGAGGAAGGAAGGGTAAAAAATTCCAGCTGCCTCCTTTCTTTCTAGCTGAAACTTGGAGGTACAAGGGCGTAGCTAAGCTTACCTTATTCAGTCACCCAGAAAAAGACACCACTTGAATGCACTCTCTGAATAGAAGGCACAATGGTAATAGCAACGTCACACAGCAGAATGGCTTCTGCCAAATCGCCTTAGCCTTTCTGCATGGTCATCAGGATCAGCAATCTGTTAACCAGCCCATTCTCTAGGTTTTGCTGCAGCAGTATGCTTTAATTTCAGACAGCTCTTGCACCAAACAAGAAACAAACAGTTCTAAAAAAAATGGTTTAAAGGGGGGGAAAAAAAAACCCACAACAAAAAGAAATGTCACAATCCAGAAGGGCCAAATATTGGAAGGTGAAGGGAAGATTAAGAAGAAATTGCCTGTTACAGAACTTCATTAAAGCCATTTATTAGCTTTGTAATGCCTAACAGTCTTCTGGTTCCAGAGTTTTTTCATATAGGGGGTGGATAAGGGTGCATTTCACTTTCATTTGCATTCTTGATCCCTGCTGCTCTGTTTATGGCATTGATGCTATTCATACAGTCTTTGCAATATTAATTTTTAATTTATGATGCTCATTAGGAGACACTTAAAACAGAACAATTATCATTTATCTTGATATATTATTTACTAAGACTTGCTGTCATGGTTAGGGACCTGTGATTAGTGGGAGGGGAATAAAAAGCAGTTCCAAAAGGTGCTTGGCTCAATGGACAGAATCTGAGGAAGTGGTTGTCACCACCGAAGTCCTGAAGTTCTGATGTCTAAGCAAAAGACTTGCAGCACCTAATCAAAACTCAGGAGGAACCTTTGAAGACAAGACTGGCACAGTGCTTAATGAACCTGCAGGATAATATTAATGAAACTCTCCTGTAAACCACCAGCTCATCAATTATTCATCCTTTTGTCCTGGTACTTTACTGTCTTCCCTTTTTGTCTCAATATGATTACCTTTTTTTTTTTATTCCCTGTATCCTCATTTTCCTTTTGTGGTTTTGCTGACGTGTGCCCCTGGCACTTCCTCCCTGGGAAATTCTCTTTCTTGAGGCAACTTCTCAGTATCCACAGGAACAAGATAGGTAAATTGTGCTTTTTGAAGGCATTTGAATAACCGTGCTGCATTTTTTAAGACTTAGCAAACCAGATCATTGACATGACAGCCTTGGAAAACCTGATTTGTTAAAGGCTACCCCACTGGAAACTCAGAATAATTTATGCATTTCTTAACTAATTAGTAGGATTTAGTAAGCTATTGTGATACTATCTGTATGGAACTCTATATGGCAAAACAGAACTTCAAGTACTAGTGACTTACTAGGAATAGACATGCTCTTTCCTCTCCCTCTTCCATAACTGCCCCTCTTACAGGACTTCTGAGAATCCCTGCCTTTAGCCTCTGAGTTCCCAGGTTGTTTATAATGTATGCTTGCACAGAAGAGAAGGCAAATTGGATGTTTTGGAGCCTGATAATTGCAACTCTGCATCTGAAACCAATTGTGGTATTTTTGGCTCTGTTTTATTTAGTTATTTTTAGACTTCCTGAAAGGGGTATTATTTCTGTTTGTTTTCTGTTTGACATCAAAGCAGGAACAACAAATTACTAATTTTGTAATCTATTCCCTGGACCCTTGGCTTTCAATTTTTTGAACCACTGCACAGCAGCAGCAGAACTGTATGTAGAAAACCTCAAGGGCCAATACCATCAAACACCTTTGAGACACATGCACCATTCCCTGCCTCTTTTCTGTTGAAAATCTTGACACTGCGACTAATCTCAAAGGCAACCACTGTATTGATAAACTATATTTTCTAGGGGAAAGGATAGGGAAGGAATTATAAATGATGAGGTTCAGCAATTCTGGCACTTTTTTTTTTCCCCTCTTCCACCTTCTGGATTTTGCAAGCTTGTAGTTAGAATGTATTTATATCAGATGGGGAAAACAAAAATATCCCCTGTCTGGTGTTATGGGAAAGCTGATGCAACAGTCTATGATGACTCCTTCCAAATAGTGTAATGAGGACAGCACACAATGCTGCAGCTTGTATTTATGCTATGTAGCATGTTTCATCTCCAAGACAGTTTAAAACCTTACCAGATTTATCTTTGCAGCACTTCTGTGGGCAAGGTACGTAGGCATTGTTAGCCTCTTTGTTGTGTTGTATCAGAACTTCATTAGGCCCTGGGATGTAAATACAAAAAGGCAGGGGAGAATGTATACAGCACAAAAATCTGTTGTTCATGTTGTTTTTCACCCTGAAATTGTAGATTCAGATCCTTTTGTAAAGAAAGCACTGCAGAATGATGATTTCTGCCCCTTCCCCAGCAAGACCAGCTCTGACTACTGCTGTAAATAATTGATGTTTAGAGTTAGTCATATGCTAAACCCGAGAATATTTATCTGACGATATTTTTTCCCTCATTAATTGACAAAATATTCCCGAAGAGTTCCCTTATTTTTTTACACTACCTGAACCCATTCAGATAGAATTTTAAAAACCATTAGCACAGTTTGGAGATGTAAATCCTGCGGTCCAAGATGAGCGCTCAGAGCTGCAGCCTGACCCACGCATCAGCGACGTGACACCTCCACATGTCAAACTGCAGCCCCACGCAGGAATTAGCTTGTCTCCTGGAAACCTTAGGGCTGTGTTAGTGTGGCACGCTCCCAGGCTTGCTGTGACGGGGCAGGGGGATGAGGAGGCAGGCAGCGTTCCGCTCATACAGTGATAAATGGAGGTTTCCTCGTGCCCCTGTGCTCTCCCTGTAAGCAGGCACCAGGATCCGAGCAGCCCATCTGAAAATGAGTGTTGGATTAAAATCAAGACACTCTAGACTTTCCTAGCCATTCCAGCTGGTTGTACAGGGTTTCATTCATCACCTCTAAAAAACATTTTTGGGTTAGCCTTACATCTTTCCGACCAAATCCAACCTTAGCTGCTCTGGTAATTTAATGTTAGAATTGCAATTTACTATAAACCTTCTTAGCAGGCAGGTAATCAACTTAACAGAGTTTATTGCACAAGCAGCTGTTCAGCAATCTAATATTATTATATTTTTTTTTACCTGTTATTTGCAGCTGCAGAACAGGATAAATCCACATTAGTTCCAGTCTGCCTGACAAACAATCTCATCTCTGCCATGTTCTAATTTTCGATAACTTTCAAGATCTGGCCTCTGCAAACTATGAAGTACATAAATTGAACAAAGTAACTCTGAATAAAACAAGCCTGCTTAGTTTCTCTGGTATACATGCCAAAGGCTTGGCAGTTATATGGCATGTTATTGATTTCTTTCTGTTTGTTTGGTTTTGGCTTCTGCTTTTTTTGTTTGTTTTCGAAAAGCGTTTACCTATGTTTGTCAGTGGTTAGTGGAATTGCTAATGCTTTAGCATGATAAAAAGAATAACCCCAGGTGCTTATAGCATGTGAAACAAGGCACAGCAAAGAGGTGAGATGAATAGGCGTGTTCTTTCTGAAGATGGTATGTGCAGTAACAATATTGGGGTTTTTAAACCACAATCCTGTTTCCCTAAAGCGTTCTTCATGATCACATTCAGCTTTCATTGAACGTGGCAAGGGGGGAAAACTGATAGTGTGCATGTCATTGCATAGCATGGCGTAGCTCTTTTAATGCTGGCCCTTTATAATCTTTGTAAGGCCTTGTAACTTTTCTGATTTTTGCCCTGGGATAACTTTTCCCGTATTTTAACATATTTCCTTTTGTCTGGTTTGGCCAGTAATTGACTTTGTCCTTTTTTTTCATTTATTTCTCTGCCTCCTGGTTGTAGCATCTTCTCCCTGGAGTCTCAGGTTAGAAGTTTTCCCTTTTGTGAAACCATGACAGGTGCCTAATTGAATGATGAATGTCCCTTTATTACTCTGTAATTGAACTGCCAGCTTTTTGATTGGTTTGTGGAGATGCTCCACTCCTCATCAAGCACTGCGGGGGGCTCCAGGGCTGGCAGGCTGGGCCTACCCTCCATCTGTCTAATCGCATCTCTCCCCTACTTGGGCTTTGGGTGGGGAGGGGGCTCGGGGGGGGAGGAAAGTCATAATAAATTATGCTAATTCGGCGTCGCCGTGACAATGAGAATATCGCATTGTTGCGCGCGCGGCGGCGGCGGCAAACGCGAGAAGACGTTTTTTGTCGTCGGGGCTGCCCGGGCTGACAGGCCCTGGATGAAGATTAATGGCCCTCACCTGAGTGACAGAGCGGGGGATTGTGGGGCAGAGAGGGTCATTCATCATACTCTGACAGGTGTCATTCACGCCGACAGCCGCGCCACTGCCGCCCGGCTGGCGGTTCCATTTTTCTGCCAGTTAAGCAAGGAGTTTAATAACATCCCCAGAATTAAAACTCATTCTTTGTAGCAGGTCTGACAGCTGAAAATAAGAAAATCAATTCTTCACATGTTACAGCACAGTTAACTGACTAGGGTTTTGACTTTAATTTAGTCTTTGGGCTGAATTTCAAGTAGGCTGCTTTTGTAAGACATCATCTATTAAAATTTACCAATAGCACTAACTTCACTTTTATTATTGTGGCTGGATTAAAATGCAGCCTTTAATAGTGGGTGTCATCTTCATTTGGTGCGAGCTCGAGATCTTACAGCTCTGGTGAGGGATATTCGACTTCATCCTCATTAGTGATGTTTATAGCCTCTCTCTTCATTAATATTGATCCCTTAAACTACAGAGGAAAACAAGACAGGCACTAATACGAACCACTTTGTATCATTAAACTGTTTGGATTTCTCAGTTTCAGTCATTGTGGCAAAGTGAATAAAATATTTCAGACTTAAAAGTAAAAAAAAAAAAGAAGAGACAGCACAAACTTCTGGCTGCTCTTGGTGGGAAGAACCAGGTTAGCTTCATGGCCCTGTGCTGGTGATGGCTTTGTTCTTCCGAATGGGACTGGCTCATCCTGGGGAAGGCTTGGAAATAGCCCCTGTGAAAACAGTGCTAAAATAACAACCTCAGTACGTGTTTAATGTCTCAGCTAGTGAAGCTAGGACAAAAATGTTTGTTGCCTTTTTCATTTAACTCATTAAAACTGTTGTAGCCAAGGGACAGGCATGACCAGCTGGAAGCTCAAACATGAATGAATAAGACAGATTGATGTCTGTTTGTGTAACTTAGGAGGTTTGTGGTTCATCAGTGCGACACCGCCATGAGAAATGCAGCCAGGATGCAGAGAAGTGTGAGGCCACGTGTTTCCAGTGGGCCTGGAAGCATTATTGTTGCTGTCTGAGGTCAGAATGAAGCCGTATCCACAGAAGTGTGCGGGGTTTGGGTCAATGTAATCTAGAAGGATTAATTCCGTGTGGAGTAAGTGCCAAAAAAAGGCTGCTAGGGTGATCAGGAAAATGCAGAGCTGTCTGACAAGGAGAGAACAAAGGACCCCAGCTCGTTTGGACTAATGGGATGAGGGCTGAGGAAGACTGTGACTGCTCTCCACAAATACTTCAGGGGAAGTAAACGTGGGGAGTTGAGGAGAGGACAGTCTTGGTGGAACAGCCCAGGGCATTTCTTCCCCTCCTGTGTTCTTCTTATAAACCAACCGTAATTTGTCTCCATGTAGATAATAAATCAAGAACTGAAAGAAATTGCAAGTGTACCTCTCAGTCTCACTGAGATATTGCGGGGAAGGAAAGGTTTTGTTCAGAGGTGGTGAGGGACGACGGGAATTTATCACACGTTAGAAATTTATTTCTGTGTCTGTTGCAAATGGACAGGGAGTGTAGGACAGCCAGGCTCCTCCACAGACACTCATAGCTGGAGTTACATGAGAGAAGTTTGTATGCCTCTGTGATGTGAATAAGGAGTTCTGTGCTTATTTTGTTTTATAGAGAGCATGTTATAGTAAGCTTTAAGTTCTTGCGAATTTTTTTCCCTCTACTCAATGTAAAATGTAAAATTTTATCCTGTGGAGGCTATTCTGCTTTGAAAGGAAAAATTTTCTCCTCTGTTTGTTGTTAGTGTTATGAATGAGCTGCATTTAAAAAGAGTGTAGAAGTAAACTGGATACATAGTGTAGAAAAGCAATTTGACTGCACAAAGTACTAGATAACATTTTATAAGTCTCTATTTGGTCTTGTAGTTGTGTATTTATGTGGTGTTCCTTTCCAGTGCAAAGGAGAGGCAAAAAGTGCTTTTTTTTTTTCCTTTTTCTGAGATCATTAACAAATGATGTCCTCTCTAGTTCCTGCAGGTTATTGCAGTTTTTTGCACATGAGGGAGGCATGAAATAATAACATAATATTGGGCAGCCTCTGATGTCAGAAGAGGAATATTGTATGGATGATGCTGTAAATGCATATAAGGGTGAAGGAATGCATCTGACCAAGAATTATGTATAGTAGCATGTTTAGGACCAGTCTGATTCTTGAAAATTAAATAGCATCTTGGGCTCTATTTGGTTCCAGTTTCCAACTGAATTGGAGGAGAAGGATCATCAGTATGTTGAATTGATATGATAAATTGCTCATAAGTTTGCTACTACTATTTTTTAACTGTGCAGCCAAAATCATGGTTTTTTCTGAATATTTTTAATGTGTAGCTGCATGGTGTATGAGTGAAGTGAAAATAAAGAAGTGGAAGGGCTTGGGTGTTTCCTAGTAGAACAATTGCTCTTGTCTTCAGTATCACTCATAGAAATGAGAATTGGTTTAAAATTATGTGAGTCACTGAATATTTGGAAAGCAAGTCTTTTCACTAAAGGCAGGTTTTCATAAGGCAACTCTAAATAAATAAATGCTTATGAACCTAAAGAAATATGCCTTTTACTAACTTTTATTTCAGGTAATAAGTTTTAATCATGCCTTTTACCTCACTAATGCAAATGCTTCTAGGTTAAGTTACTTTAATTTTTCCCTTCTCAATCTGGCTGGCTCTGCACTCCAAAAAGAAGATTCGGTGAGAGTTACATCTGCAAAAAATAGGAACTTCACAATCAGAAATACCTGCTTTTAGGAATAAATTAACACAAGTTTGTTGTTCGGGGTCTTTTGTTCCTAAGCCACAACTATAGGTATCTCACCTACCTTTCCTCATTATTGTCATTCTAATCTGATGGCAAACAGTCGCCCTGGAATTTCCATGTATTTATACCTTACTGCAATTTATGTGCTCAGAGGCACCCAATGACTTGTCAGGAAGATACTGCATGACCTTTTAGAAGTTTCTCACCAAACAGAAAGTGAACATTTTGGTGCTTTCTGTGATGATTTTCCATAGAATAAATTCTTAACATGCATATTGTGCCTGCCAGGCTTAGTCAATCGCAAGGAAGATATTTCTCAATTATCATCCATTATGCCATAAAATCTATGTACTAATCAGTTTCTCCAAGAATTTGTAATAAGTAAAGGGTCCTGGAAAGTTTTGAATACTTCATGCTAGCAGCTGCTGAAGACAGGATGTGATCTTACAAGGTCAAGGTGGGAAAAGTGATACTGAAGGTCACAAAGTGAGTGGGTGACTACTATGAGTCCACTGAGTTTTGCCAAAATCTGACTTTTCTCTGTAATTTGACATTTAAAAGTAACAATGTATAGAACTTGCTATTTGACATCATCCAATAGGACAGGATATATCATTCCAATTTAGGAAGTGCTGACCCTGGTGAATTGTGAGGCAGAGATGAGATTAGCACCCTGTTCCGCATTCCCTCAGACAAGCTGGCCTAGTTATTTTAAGATGTAGGAAGGTATTAACCAGTGCAAATAAAAATAGCAAAAGGAGTGCTAAAGTAGCTTCTTACTGAGCTGACTGTACTCTCTGTTCTAATTATTTTCACTGAGCCACTAAGCACTGCCAATAGTTCATTCTTTTTTTTCCCCCCACCATGAATCCTGGCACCTGTACATCATGGCTTTGTTCTGGGTAACATCTGTATGCAAATCTTCAACAATGTTTTGGGGTTTTGAGTGGATTCTTATTACATTACTTAATCCAAAAGAAATGTATTTCTACAGCATGGCCAGGTGCCCAGCTTAGGTGAAGGTTTCACTGACTGTAAGAGAGCCGTAATGACTGAAGTAAAGCAATCTCTTGGGCATTTGAAGTGGATTTCTCAGCCATCCGCAAGTTTGCTAACCTATCCAGAAGGAAACTCTTAACTACCCATGCCTAGATACCACCATGGGAAATCTTGAGTATTATTATGTCCATTTACTGCTATGCTCTCATCCAACTAAAATCAACAAAGTTGACTAACTTAGCTGAGTGGGCTGATTTTTAATTTTACCATTAGATATTGACCATTGTGTCAGCTGTTTTGTGGTTATAAAAAGGCATTCAATTCAATTTTTATGTAAGTGATGCTTTTATCCGGGACAGCTTCAGATGCATAGTCACTGATGAAAGTGTAAAGTATTTAAAGTTTGATATTTAGCGTACAGCAATGAGAACATAACTTGAAGAGGAGGTTATGCAGGCAATCTGATTCTAGCAGGCTCAATTACAGTAGAAGTTAATTTGATAGGGATCATAGACCTACACTGTAGCCAATTAGTAGGATGAAACTGGAGTACACACAACAAAGGGACCTGATAATAAGCAAAGTGCTTAGGAACAGAAGCCAAATGAAAATGAAATAAAAGGCTGTCATCCAAAAATCTCTGGTCTTGAGAACATGGGACAGCCTCCAAATGGATGATTATGGCATTTATCACAAGGTACATTGGGTCAAAATACCCATTAAGGTCGGTAGAGGAATTTCATAAACAGGAAACTGCATAAAGAAAAAGGTGATTTGGAAAGGGAAGAAAATGCTAATCTAATCTGCTATCAGTTCTCTTGGATCTACAAAGGTAACATACATGCTTATATTCATTCTGCTGTTCAGATCATAGTTC
>VYZR01022227.1:32204-50155 GCA_013400675.1 Oxylabes madagascariensis | reverse complement strand
CTTATCAAAATCTCTTTCCTTCTTTCCCATGCCTGCCAAATCACGATGAAAAATGCCATTTTTCTTACTAAAAGATATCCTTTGACTGCCTCTGCTTTGGTCTCCCATCTTTATGAACCCCCAGTTCATGGTGCAGGTGCAGTCACACAGTCCCAGTGACCACACTCCTGTTTCTGGCATGAAACAACTCAAAATGCTGCAGCTTGAGGAGCTTCCCTCTAAGTGGGCACGTTTTGGTTTGCAGTGGGGAATGCCAGGAGTGCCCCAGCCCCGCTGGTGCAGGGAGCAGCAGGTCCCACACTCTGCTGCTCTGTGCTGTGCAGCTCTGCCCTCAGGCCACAGCCAGGGCGTGTGTGGAACATCACAGCACAGAAGAAATGCTTGCATACGCATTTAGGACCAAAATGGGCTGCTGTGTTTGTAAAATATGATCTCCTGAACACCCCAGAGCAGAGAATTCCATCCAGTAATGATTTTGCAAGATCTTTGAGGAGGGAGCAGGTTTATTGTTACCAGAGAGCACATTAGACATCATTCCTGATGTGGTTATGCCTCGGTGGAACACAAAGGCTGATAACGGAAATGTTGTTTGTTGATGTGGGTTTTCCAGATTCAGTCTCACTTAATGCTCTGGTTTGGATCTTAAAATTTACTTAGTATCATACCACATTCACTAAAAAAACCAAGGAAACAAAAAACCCTGAACAAACAACCCCAACATTTATGAACTACTGACAGTGTCACTACTGCAGATGGTTAACTAGGCATGGCAAGGACTAATCTAAGCCAGACACGTCTACAAAAAAGAAAATAAAAATATTTATGCTGATTTTTTTTTTCTGTCATTGCCAAAATTAAAAAAAAAAAAAGACCTCTTGACAGCCAAACAACATAGAGGAGCTTCTAAGTAAGGAGACGCTATGCAGAAGCTGAGACAATGATGTGATCTACAGTGGAGAAGGGTGAAGAAAATCTGGTCTTACCAGTAAAGAATATAGGGGATTTACTTCGAATTTCCTCCAATTTTTGAACGAACAAGGCATTCATTTCCCTCTGTAGGGTGCCCACTTGCCTTCGAGAAGGTTCAGACCAGTGCTTGGGGAATTCTGGGCTTCCAAGGCTCTCTAGACTGCTGGAGTTGGAGGATATAGAGCCACTGCTGGCTGCAACCAAGTTGACAGTGCTTCCATACTTGCCACCTGATTGGCACTGCCACCACTGCCGGGAATGAGCCTTCACTCCGTGACACTTAGAGTCACCACTTGTCTTCCCTGGGGTCAAAAAAGACCGAGCGCTCCTCGCCAGATCATCTGCGGTTCCAGGGCTGCCGCAAGGCTGCAGGTCTGAGTGTGGCCTGGGCTGCCCTCGGACAACCCAGGTCCTGAGCTCTATCCTCTCCTCTGCACTGCTGCCCTGCAGGTCTCTAGCAATGGGGCGGTCACTCCACGGCCCCTCGGGGTCGGGGCTCTCCTTGGAGCCAATCATGCATTTCATGCAGTTGGTGGCCACTCCGATCCTGCCCGAGCTGTTGATGGCACAGCGGGCGAAGACGCTTTGCTTCTCGCCCTGGGGCTCCTGCAGCCTCACCCTGTGTGCCCTGGGCAAGGGCTCGCTGAAAGGAGCCCCGGGGTGGGCACAGCTCTGCCCTGGCCCTTTGGGAGAGCCCTGGGCCTTACCTTTCAAGCCCTTGCCAGGTGCCTCCCCGCCGGCGCCGTCTCGGGGAGCTGGGGAGGGGGAAGCACTTTCTGGCTCTTGCACGAAGCGAGGCTGGGAGGCAGCTTCCACTTCCCGCCCTTCTCCAGCCCCTGCAGAGCTGCTGTCCTTGGTGTCAAAAGCGATCTCGGGAAAGCCCTTCTTGTTCTTCTTCTGGCTCTTGGTGGGTGCGCTGGCCGTCCGTCGCAGGATGTGGCTGCTAAAGGAGTGTTTGCGATGGAGCTGCCCAGCAGCATGACTGTCCAGAGAGGCCTGCTTTGGATTTCTGAGAAACAGCCCTTTTAGACCTAGAGCTTGCTTGGCCTGCAAAAGAACCAAGAAAAGAGTAAAAATGTAAAAAGTCCCTCATGAAAAATGCAAGGTTCTTCCTCTGGGCACAGAAAGTCATGAGCAAATGATCGTTCACATACAGAGTCTCCTGCTATATTCCTACCATCAGCATGAGAACTCACCCAGAAATAGGACAGGCATTAAAAATGAAAAAAAAATCACTAACAGCAGCCTTGCAAAATAACACATCTTTTTTTTTTTTTTCTCAGCTATGTTTTTGATAACATTTTCCAGCCACACTTCTCTCTGTATTTGTCATCGTTTTCTTTCTAGCATGTAACTACTTACAACATCTACATAAACATTAGAGCTATTGAAAAGACAAAAAAAGGGAAATACTTCTGTCTACAAGGATTTCATTCTGAAAGCTGAAGAGTTTCTCGGTTTCACCCAAAGCAGATGTATTTAAAGTTCTTGCTGTAAATGCATTTTCTAGGAACTGCTGGGAAATAAACACTGACCATAAAATAGAATATTTTTTCAGTATAAAGGAGATCTGCACTTCAATTGAATTGAGCACTGTCATGAATAGCAGTTAACTGTACACACACAAAAGATCATTGAGTATTTCAATTTCTACCTGTGTGATTACACTCTGGTAATTTTTCCTACCATACAACACTTATCCCAAGACACTCGTGTATGTTTTCAGCACTGAGGAAACACACTACAAACAAGGGAAGTTAGTCAGTGTCATAATACAGTTCTCCATAGTCTTCAGTAGTTATTTAAGCATTAAACACATAAATTCACCGTCATAAATCTCCCACCACCATACAACTGATTTACATTTCAATGAAACAGAGTTCCAGCATTCCTGCAAACATTCCAGGTGTACTTGCCAACTTTTCAAGCAGCAGGCTGACGCCTGAGACAGCGTTGGTTCGCTCTGTGCACAGCGATCACTTAAAGCACAGAAAGGCATTTCTCTTTTAATCTACTTCTCCCCCTTCATTCTCCTTATTTCCCAGTTAATCAGACTTGTGAGCAGCTGTAGCATCAAGAATGGATAAACCCAGGGTCCAGCATGATTGAAGAGCATTTTAAGAAGCCCATGACAGAACCTGACCTGCAGCCACGCTCGCTGTCAGTTCCAGTTCTGCCCTGTGATGTCACACGAGGTCACATTTCTGCAGTGCCAAACAATGGCACAGAAGTGTCTCATTTAAATTACAATGGTCTTTCACCCCCAAATAAATATTTGAGTGAGTGCTGGTGCATTTCCAATTCTGCTGTGCAGGACTTAATGGACAGATATTGGCTGCCCTGTGCACTGAGCCTGGGCTAAAAGCTGCTTTTACCCTGAGTTCCTGCCCAAGCTGCCACGTGGGACCAAGGTTTATTTGGCTGACAAAAGGACCAATAACAGTGTTCATAATTTTACTTTTTTATATAATTTTTAGTCAATTATAATTGACTGAAGTTTAGTTGTCATCTGCCAATTTCCAGTGTGAGGAGGACATTATCAAAAATTACCTTTAGGATAAAATAAAAATGGTGAGGATTGATTTTTCCCATGCAAGGCAAATATTAAATATTGGAAAATATCTTCTGTGAGAGCCAGACTATTGAACAGTCTGCTTGGATTACTGGGAGACAAGTTGGCAACTACACGAATTTATTGCTATAAAAATCAGACAATATAAATATTTGCAAAACCCAGAAAAAATTGTCATACAAACAACACAGACAAATAATATCCACCAAAAAGAAAAGGGAAGCACTGATGGAATGGGTGATACGCAGTGCAGGGCCCCAGGTGTCATTCTGGCTTGTTTGGTGCAGCTTTGTTAAGCTGGACACTGTTGCTTGAATCAGTGGAGTGATTCAAGAACCCAAAGGCAGATTTGGTTAACTTGAGGGTGAAAAAAAAAAGTTTTAAAAGAAGGAAAAAATCAAAAGAGAGCAGTTTTGAGGGAGATCCAGGACATTGTGCTTTCAGCTTCCAGCCCAGCTTTTACAGGGCTGCTTCACTCTCTAAAGCAGACTTAAAAAACAGCACAAGAGGCTCTCCCACAATTTAGCAAATGATTCTCTGTCAATGTTCTTTTCCGTGTGAAAGAAGGGGTTTGAATTATAGCCCTCCAGAGAAAAGGCAGGAGAGGGAGAGGCTCAGAGAACGGGGAGAATGGCAGGACTTTTATCCTGGATCTGCTTCACAGGGGGAGGGCTCTCTGGCTGCCAATGACCCAGTCAAATGTCACAAAATTCATGTTCCATGAGTTGGAGAGCTGGGAAATGCTGACGAGGAGACGTTGATGCTAATGAAGCCACCAGCTCAAGGCATGCAGGTGTGTGGTGGTGTCTGCACCTCCCTGAGACAGGAGGGGTACCTTCAAGGCGTCTAAAAACGCTCTGCTTCTAAAAGGAGACTTTTTTGACATAGAGAAGCCCACTGAAATCACAAACAGACAGAGTAAAGGCAGAGTGACAGTGAGGGAGGATCTCAGAGATAGGCACATCTAGAAAAACCACAAGAAATACTGCAGTACATGAGCAGGCCACAGAAGAGACAGAAACAAAGAAAAGCCTTTCCCGGAAACAGAGCAATCTGAAAGAGATTTCACATACAAGTTAAAGTGAAAAAAAAAAAATAAATATCTAAGACTGTTTTCGTAATACCAAGCTACTGAGCAGGTGGAATATCTCTATTTATAAAGAAGTCCCAAAATGTAAATGTTTGCATTAGAATCTCTGGATTAATAAAGAATAGGTAGAACCAGGCTGACAACCAGGGTGATCAGAAAAGAAAATTCTTTTCTCCTCTCATAATTATGGGCAGAAAAATTAGAATTTTCAACATTCTAATTTGGACAGCACTCTGTTAACCGAAAATCAGAGTAAAAAAGTGATTCACACAGACCAAACAGGAAAGGGACATGTAATATTTGTTCCACATTTTCAGTAGATTTTATTAAAATTACAAGTTAAAAAAAAAAAAAATAAAAAAAATCACAACACATGCAGGCTTTCATTCCAAATCCTTATATTTTGTCAGTGCACAGAATCACTTCTTAACACCAGCAAACCCAGACAGACTGCGGTGACAATAAGAAGCAATCAGGGAACACCAAGAAAATCTATGTCCCAAAAAACCTGCCGAAGTTTAAATGGACAGGTTGCCCTCCTGAAAACTATCACCAGCCAGTCACTCATGAAGAAATTAGTAAGAGCAAATAATCATGAAAGGCTAGGAAATTAAGGCTGAACAGAGAGAGAATTTGCCAAGGGAGGTTTGAATTGAAAATACTTCAAACATTCCCAGAGGACGAACATTGTCCCTTCCATTAAACACTGCTGGCAAGGGCAGCGACTTGGAAGCTGATGGATTTATGTAATTAGGGAGTGATTAAAGTGTAGCAGTTAAAAAAGCTGTTTTCCTGTTCGGGAAGTGCTGGAATTGCCCTTCCAGGAGGAGCTGGGCATTCCCAGCCCGGGGGATGCCTCCTCCTGCTGCTGCGATGCAGATATTGCACCTCGCTGCTGCAGGACAAGCTGAGATCCTCAAAGCCCTGCAAGGTGATTTGTACCCGAATTTCATTGACATTAACAGCACAGAACACTGCACTGAGAGTAAGGGAGCTGTCTCGTTTTTATCTGGCCTAGGAAAAGTCTGAAATTAGGGCTTTGCTTTCGTGGAAATTGAAATGTGGCACCCTGAGGGTTATGTCCAGCATGTGAAGCAAACACACCCTCAATAACAGACAAGGAGTGTAAATATGTCCAGCTATTACTAGCATCACCTTCCCTCTGCATTTTAAGAGTTATTATGGCAAAAAATCCAAAGCAAATAAGCTCGAAGAATTTAATTAACTTTAAAATTCCAAAACATCAGGTAGAGCCTCTATAGCATCAGCTTTGCAAGGGAATCAGTTCATGGTTAAGGTGTGTAACCTTTGGTGCACAGAAAGGTGCACAGTCACATTATTTACATAAATGTGTGTGCTGCAATGAAATAACCTTCCCCTATGGCTTCCTCAAAAAGGCACTGCAAGAATCTCTTTGATAACTTTCCCTATTATTTGCCTTTATCCCCATGGATATTCAGAAAGGTCTCAGGCTACCGTGACAGGCACAGAGACAAATTTTACTCCAAGTGAACAAAAGCGTCAGCCTGGACCTCCACCCACTGAGTTTCCCTGGTGTGATACAAGATCCTGGCAGCTCCTGTGGGGCTGTTGCACACCCCAGAGACACTCACCTTACCACAGATGTCATTTATAGCCACATGCACAAAGATGGAAGCCTCTTCTATGCCTTCCAGGTACACGTGTCTGTAACCTGAAACAGAGGGAGCAGAGCTGGCACAGGGCTGGGACAGGTCACAGGGGGAGCAGCTGGAGATTTTCCTTTTGTGAGGAGCAGAAGAGATCAAGCAGGATTCTCCCAGCTCCTCCTCACAGTGAGGATCCAGGCTCGAGCATCACCTTGCCACACCACTGGCAAACTTCACCCCCATTTTTTGTCATGATTTCATAAAACAGCCCTGTCCTATTTCATCCAAGGTCCATTATTGCTGCTGTCAATCCATGATTTAAACCTGACCACATTCTCTCCTCTGGACTTTCAGTCCATTATTAAGACTGCAAACCTTTAATCCAAGGTCAGTTTACTGAGACTGGATTTTTTTTTAATCTTGAACACAAAATTTTTTCTTTACTTTGAAAGGAAAGAAAAATACACAGACAAGAAGCTTTAATGTGAAAGAGGACTGAACTGAAAACAGAAGGAGGAAACTGTCAGAAAATAGCATTTAATAACCTGGATCCCACCCATTAGAATAGGTAACTTTCTGTTCTGTGTTAAACTACTATTCATAGTCATAAAACCAAGCAAAATTCTAGAGTTTTTTCAAAAACTGGTGTGAAGAAAGAGAGGAAAAAGCACTAAAGGAGTAAAGATCCTGTAGAGCAGCCTGCCAAGCCCACAGTATTTACCCACCCTGCTTAAAAATCTTACCCATTTTTTCAAAATCTAGTCCCAAAAGTCTAGACTTAATTGATTTAGTCTTCATCACCACATCAGTCGATAGCTGACTAAGGCAGAGAACTCAGGGCCCAAACCCCAGTCTCTTGTTCTAACTAGAAATTTCTGCAGCAGATACATTAATTTACATTTCTCACAGCCCACTAATTTGGGATGTCACCTTTCCCTTACCTGGCATCATGCTGCTGAAGGCTATTGTCCTCTGCCCGATGAAATCCCTCCCGATGGGGTCGTGGTCCCACACGAGGAACCGGATCAGGGCGATCTCTGGCATGTGGACCGTGAACACCAACGTCTCCTCCCACATGGGGTTAAACCCTGGCAGAGGGGGAATCAGCCTTTAGGTACCTCATTCACAAGAAACAAAAGTCTGCCTACACAAGGAATGCCTCAGCTGAAGTGTCATTTTCCTGACGGATTGAGCATTGATCTTGGAAAATCCAGCACTCCCACAAGGAGCAGCACGAGGATTTGCAAGGAACAGAGTTGGGTCTTCCCTAAATTTGGCCCTGCTTCCAGCAGGGGTTTGGCCAACCTGCCTTTTGACCACAGCAAGCTCAAAATGCCCTTCTCTCACACATAATGAGAAAACAAATGTCTTGTTTCACACCAAGACCTTCAGCATAGTTCTGCCAACTCAGTCAAACAAGTCAAAATCCAAGTCTAATTAACATTAAAAATGCTGAAATCCAATTTTCAGTGCTTTGTCGTAATAGGTACCAAATCTTATCTACTCCTATTCTTATGCAAAAAACTTGCCTGAGAGAGGAGGTTTCAGCCATAAAAAACCTAAATCCCAGATAATCTTACCATTATCATCAACTACTCTGGTTTGTTCTTTGAAGCAATCAACAGGTAAGCCTATAACTTCTACTTCAACAAATGGATCTATGATCTGAAAAACAAAAAGCAACGAACATTGAAAAGAAAGAGTGACAAAGATGAAACCCAAGCAAATGGCTTTTACAATATGGGCACTGTACATGAATGTCTGGGTAATTACTGGTCCTGAGCCATGTGGAGTGGATTATTAAACTGATAAAATCTCTCTCCCTTTTGTTTTGCTTCTCCTGGAAGTACTGTGATGGTAATTGGAGGAAAACCATCAGACCACTGCTGTGATGCTTAAAAGTGAAGAAAACCACCTGAAGATGTAGGATGTTCATGACCTAATTTATTCATTTTCTGTGTCTCCTGACAGGTAACTGCAGGATGTGAAATCCTTGTCCTTAGCCCAGCCAGTATGGAAATAAAACTTCTGCATCACAAAATAACAATCACCAGCTGTCCCATACCTCTCCTCTGTCTCCCAGCATGGAATCACGTGGTTTGGGAAGTTGTTGACCACTGATAATTCTTAGAACCAGTTGTTTCTTCAATTGACCAGGCAGTGGGTCTTCAGAATTTGGATTAAAGACACCTGTAAGAATGAAGAGTCCCATAATGTGAAAGTGCAACACGATTTTAATTACAGATACCTTCTGGTTCGTTTGGTTCTGGCATCAGAAATGCATCTTTAAACGAACTGTAACAAGGCCCCACAGTCAATCCTGTCATGCAATCAGTGATCCACTGGTTTTGCTGGTTTTCCTTACCTTGACACATGCAGTTTGGTTTGAGGACATAGCCACAGTTCCCATTGGCACTAAATTTGGCCCGGTTCAGTTGCAGCATCCTCCCCTCTGACTGGTAGTTTAGTGCAACTATTTAAAAAAAGAAACCAGATTCTTAGACGCAAAAAATTCAGGTATCTTACAGAAAATTATTCTCTTATGTTGCAGCTTCAGGGAGAGAAACTCTCCAGAAGAGCTGAACTCTTGCGTTTGAGAAATTCATTTATTTCCATTTACCACACAACTCCTTGCCTGTAAGACACATGTTCAAGGTAACCAATCCCGGGACAGTGACAAGGAGGACTCAGTGGTCAGCAAAGCTGGACAAGCAGAGAACTCAGAGTGTCCTAAGGGGAGATTCCACCACTCCTATCAAAACATCCCTCCCAAAATAGAGTGAAAAATAAAATAAGCTTCCTTTCTGCTCACCAAGTTGGCAGCCAGCATTCCAGAAAGGCTGGGGGTTGTAGTTGCTGGAGTCCACTCGGTAGGAGGAGGGGTAGATGCGGGACAGCTGGTGCTGGTTGAAACGTAGGTACTGTGCTGGCTTCTGCTGCAGGATCTGGTGGGCTTTGGTTTCACTGAAAGATGAAACCTGCCAGCTGGAAGAGACTGCAGAGGAGATTAGAAGCAATCTCCTTATTCATTTATTTATTATCTAGATAAAGCTTTCAAAAGTACATAGCACTGATCCCTTTTAACTATCAAGCATCATTTCAGTGCATGCCACTCAGAGGGAACTGTTTTCCTTAAATTACAGCAGATACTGTGCTTGTTGGAGCAGTTATGGCCTGAATGACCTGAATCTTCATTAAGAAGTCTTCTTTTAATGAAAAGGTATGTAAGAACATAAACCTTTCCATTTTTTTGTATAGCAATTATTTTCACCAAACTTTTAGTTCAACTTACTTTCAGTTTCAACATCATGGATGCCAACAGACTTTGTGTATTTCACCAGGTCAGACAGAGCCCTGGACAGCTTCATTGTCTTCTTCTGCCGGTTTACCCTAGAAAGACAAAACAAATTCACTTCCCAGATATTAAGAGCTAAATGTTATCTTTTGTATTTAAAAACAAATCAGGGCAAAGAAATCTATGAGACAGTAAGAGCCCAAATTGCATAGAAGGTCCACTGTGCTTTGCTAATTAGTCTGAACAGCACCAAGAGATCGTTCTGGTGATTTTGTGGCAGACATTGCATCTCCCCACATTCCTGTCACATGCCTGCAGCCAGCAACTGGAATCTAGACCAGAAGCAAACCTATTTAGTGGGTGCATTTATGCAGGCATATTTTAGCAACAAAGCTGTCCAATCACTTGTTAACAAACCTGCTGTAGTGTACAGAGCTCCTGGCTAAATTCCCCTGAGAATCCGAATCGTCTTCACCCTCTTCCAGACTTGATGCCTTTTTCAATTTGCTTCCTTTTTTCTGCGCCAGAAGGAAATAAAACCATAATGTCATAACTGTGTGATCAAAAGTTTGAGCAGCTGGCTACAATTCTGCTTTGTTATGCCAATGAGTGTGTTACTTAGAGAAAATGGAAAATGACAGCTTTCGTAACACTCAGCTCTGCAGCAAAATTTGCACATGGGGAAAACTCAGCCCGGGGTCTGAGCCTTGTTATAAAGAAAGCACAAATCCTCAGATAAAAGGTGTAAATTAATTTTTGTGGTTCTCAGTTAGATCTTGCACGCCCTCAGACCTTCATGTAAATTGAATCTGTGTTGTTATGCACAATGATAAGCAGCTCCCCAGTGCTGCTCAGTGAGCAGCCTCAGAGCGAGGTGCTGCAGATGTTGCAGTTATGAAATTCCTCTCCACTGCGTGGAAAAATAAAAACCCTCCAAGAACCCAAGATCTGGTGCAGACCTCGCCTTGCCAGGGGCTCACCTTGCGTTTGGAAAAGCTGCCCATGAGTGACCGGCTGTGCCTTCTGCTGGCACTGGAATCTTCCCCGGATTCTGCATCATCCTCAAGTTTACTCTGAAGCACCAAAGAGAGAACACAGGAGCTCACACAGAGCGCTCAGGCTCTGGGTATCAGCACAAACAGCAGGGGTTTTTAGCTCTGACTGTTCTGGGTAACACCTCTGCTAAAGGGTTTGTCAAGCCTTGGCCTTGTAGTGGCTCTCACAAGAACTCTCTGAAATGTCGTGTGAAGCACTGGGCTTAAAGGACATCCAAAACTCACCCCCAGAATGTTTTGAGAAGCTGATTTTTAGTTCTCATCCCTAGTTTAGTTTTAATCCCTGGTTATTACACCTGCTTATTATTGGCAGATCTCCACTGTTTTTCATTTGCGTGGAACAATCTTCCCAAATTTTTTGTGGCTTATTACAAAGTCTAAAATGAAAACGCCTCAACTTCATGAAGTGTAGTCTGTGGGCTGAGTACCTTTTTATAAATGAGAATTAATATAAAATTAAAATATATTGAAAATGCATAGAACATAGAGAACTGAGGAGCAAAAAGAGCCCAACTTTCATAAGCAGTTTTTATAATGGCAAATCAAATTCCTTCTGTTGAAAAGTCATTTCAGAGTACATTTCATGCTCCAATTGCTGAATGAGCAAGATAAATAGTTTGTGTATCTGACAGTGATGTTCACCTGGCATCATCATTAACTGCATGAATTCAGCAATGAAGCTGAAGTCAGTAATGTAAGATATATTTAGTAAACTAATGAAACACAATTTCAATTAAACATAAATTCACCTTCTTACTATCAGACTTCAGCCCAGCCTTTCCTGTGGACGGTAGAGTGGAAACTGTAAAATTGTTTGGATCTTCACAGTCACGGATTTTGGATTCTTTTATCAGCGAGTCAAGTTTTTTCTTTGCTATATTCTCCACTCTTTTCCTGTTAGCAGATGCCTGCAAACAAAACATTAAATCATTAAACAAGGCAGTGATGAAAACAGCATCATGTGAGTCCCATGCCATGTCCAGGCCAACCCTGCAGGTACAATAGCTGCAAGATCTATTGGGTGGAATGGATGGGAGATGCTTTAGAATCCTCTTTTCAGCAGATCAAAGGCAAAATGGAAGAGAACTCCTGTTCCCTGCTCTGTGTGCACCATGGCCCATGTAGGGAAGTGGGGAAATTAAACTAAAATTAAAAATCAAGAGTTTTTTTTTTCACTGAGGTCTTTTAAGGGGTGACAGATTGGGTTCTCTCTGTAGGCCTCAAGAATTCCCCAGTTACATTTGGCATGAAACAAGCCCCGGTTTTCTGAACTCTTCAAAAATTCATTTTGGAAAGCAAACCAGGTGTAGCAAATCTCAGATTTAAAGCATCAGTAAACCTCAGCAAAGTGAACTGTTAATAACAAAGATAGTGCTGTAAAATATTGAAAAGTGATATGGTAACATGTAATAACTTCCAAAAAGCAAAGAAATTCTTTGTCTCCTTTGGTAGTCTTATTCAAAAAGAAATTTCTCTTTTAGATAAAAAGGATCACATCCATAATACAAAATGAGGAAATAGCCTGAGGGAGAGAGGACTGAGAATGCAAACTCTCTCCAAGGCAATCTGGTTTATGTCATTAAATGGTTTTGCTGTGTTTTGTGTTGTCTCTGCAAGGTGCAGTGGAACTTGCCAGACGATTAAAGTGACAAAAAATAGAACTTTTACAAAGGATGAAGAAATAAGGGATTTTCAGATTGAAGCCAGCAGAGATTTTCCTTACAGTAAAAATCAACCAAGCCCAGCATCCAGCAAAGCAAAGTGATGCTCTGTAAAAAATGACCACAATTTGACATAAGTAGAATATTTTCTTTTCTTTTTCTTGCATTTTAGGGGAGGCACACTGAGATGCACTGAAGAATCATGAGATATTACTCCTTAAAATTCTAAACTTGAACCATAACCCCTAGAACAGGTGCTGCTTCCTCTGCACTTTTGTCAATCTGCCCCCATGAAGGTTTAGAACTCGAACCACTGGGGATGAATCCCAAAGATCAGACCACACCCACAATGCAGAGAACTCCTACAAGGTTTCCTCTCACCGGGATGGGAAACCTGGACAGACATTTACATTCAAATGAACATTTCACTTACATCTCCATTCATTAGTTTACAGTCATCATCAATCTCATCAGCACTGTCCTCATCAGAAACTTCTCCTTCCTCTGCATCATCGCTGATGTTGGCTGGAAGTTTCTTGCCCTGGAAGATAAATTTATTACAGAGGCAGGGGAGCATGCAGCTCTTGGTTTGACGTATTCTAAAAAACATCCCAAATTATTCAAAGCATGTCCTTTCCAGGTTCTTACTGACTGAGAAGACATTTGTTCTGAACCTTAAGTAGCAGTTTCCTAAGGTCTGCTTTTTGTGAAGTGATTTAAGTTAGGGTACAGTGATAACCAGGCAGAAATCATCACCACCACAAACAAAATGGGGGAAAAAACACATGAAGCAGGTGCCTACCTTAACCAGGATCTTCCCTTTAAGACTTGCTGGTGAGGGGAGCTTTGTGGAGTCATCGTTGTGCACAGAAGACAGATCCAGTTTGTCTCCCAGGATGTCTATAAGGTACTGAGCCATCTTCTTCTGCTGCACGATGCTGCAGTGGTTCTCAATTGACAGAATCACAGGGTACCTGCAGAGGCAAGCAAGCATCAGCTGCAAATTTGGCTTTTACAGCATGAAGACTTTTCCCACTATCATACAGACAAAGCCTCTTCTATAAAGACAGTAATGTTGTTTCTAGTTTTAGTTTCACTGTTCCCATTTATTGTTGATTATCCAGGTCAAGGCCAAGGAACAACAATGCCTGGTTGGTTGAAGAGAAGACTTGTGGAATATCTACTCCAGTGCAATGTAAAACCACCATGAAGATGGATTTCTCTTTAGAGATTATGGTTTTTTAAGATCAGGACAACAGCCAGTCTATAAAGGAGTTTTGCAGGACTGAACTATCAGGGATTTGTTGATTAAATATCAATTATTTCTATCCTGATATCTGGCCTTCATTAGCTCCTCATCAGGAAAAATAAAGCTTTCAGCCAAACCAGGACCAAAGTTTCCCAGCTGATGATGTGGTCCCAGTTACACTTTTTGCAAAGATTTAAAAAACTGAACCATTTCAGAAGCATTGCTTTTGATTTGTTTACCATGACTTCAGGCAAACTGCAAAAAAATGTCAGGCTCACAAGAAGTTTACCTGGTCTGAAAATTTAGTGCAAGTTTAGCTCTATTTGTAAAGGCAGATGGGCTGCTTTGGAGGAGCTACTGGAAAATTTTTACAGCGATAAAGTAATTTCTATTTAAAAAGAAACAAAGGTTGGCACACACATTTTGACTGTGTGTGGAGGAGGAGAACAGTAACTGCTATGTGAAACTTCCCATGAATAATACTGATTTTCTGAGCAATGTACCTGGAGGGAAAATAACCTCTTTTTGATGAACACTCCGCTTTGTCCACAATTGGGCTACTGTCTCTTTGGATTCTTTATTCCCTGACTTGTTTCCTATCCCTGGAGCACCCAGGTGTAGCCTTGGCAGCAGCAGAGTGCTCATCCAGAGAAACAAAGTGGTTCAACTGTCAGCCCTTCACTAAAAACCTTCACTGGCAAAGCCTGTTGCTCCTCAGGTGTTGTACAAGCTCAATAAAGCCAGCTCCACACCTCTGTGCAGAATGTCCCTACTCAGCTTTGCCTTGGTGTTTCTTTCTGAAGATTTCTCCCCTGAAAACAACTCCAAATTCTGTCTGGAATTCTGGAACAAGTCAGACTTTCACTCCCTGTACAAGGATGCCAGGGAACGTTCCCATTCATAGCCCTGAGACTCAGAGGTTGGCAGGCTGGATACATACTCATTCTTGATAAAGGCATATTTGTTGATAGTTTCAATCACATCTTTGAAGAGGATTTTGGAAGTCAAGGTGTATCCGTGGTGGACGATTGGCTCGCCGTCCGGCCCGTCCCAGCAGTCAACTGTAGGGCAGAAACAGTGACACCCATCAGAGCAGGAACCACCATCTGTGGGAGCCCATAAAACCCTGAAATTCCCTTCAGCAGCCCAGCCAGCCGTGTCCCCAAAGCAGGGCACAGGTTCATTCCCACCCTGCATCTCCCTCCTCCCTGTGCTGAACATCCTTCCCGGGAAGGAACTTTCCGGCCTTGACTTCGTGCTGGGACCAGGTGGCTGCTCCCAGTGTTTGAGAAAGCCCCAAGCAAAGAAACTCTTTTAATGAGTGCTGAGGAGCTTGTGGCAGGGAGAGAGGTGACAGAGCAGAGCATTGCTTTCACTGTGCTCCTGCTGAACCTGAAAAGTTCTCAGCCAAGCTGCTCACACCCCAGGCCAAGCCAAGGCCTGGCCATCCCTAGCCCACCCTGATTTTGCCTGACTCTACACTTGTCTATTATCATATTTCCATGAGGTTTTACTCCTCTGAAGCACCCAATGGCACATCCACAATACAACCTGAGCAAACCATATTTGCCTTCTGAAAAGCTGTGAGGACACTCTGATGGTCAGAATGTCAAAGGTGATTATGAAACAGGCAATGTCTCAGAAAGGCAACACAAGCATCAGAAGGAATTGCACAAAAAGGCTTCCTGGTCACTGCAGAGACTGTCACCATTTCACAGAATACTTCCCTGAGCAGAAATATCCACTTTCCTCTTAGGTGTGGCAGGAACTCTGCCATATTTGCCAGTCTGGTTGTCACACACTTGGCTAGGCAGGACAGGCACCAGCACATTCTGCCCAACATCAGCATCCTCTCTACAGCAGGAGTTTTACAATCTTTTTCCTCATTACCAACAACACCACTCCTCAAATGTCTGTCTTATTTCCACACTCAAGAAAATTTGTCCATTCTATCACAACATTATTTTGTTGTTCTTTATGCAAGGAAGACACCATTTTCCCAGGCTTTTTCCTCTCCCCAATTACCAATTATTTTCTGCAGAAGCCACAAATCTCTCTTCAGAGGGGAGAAACAAGACTACAGAGCCCACTGAGGGCTCCTTTTTGCTCTTTACCTTCCACGCAGCGACAGCCAGACTGTAGCACCCATGCATACATGTCCACCCTGGACTGGGACATCAGCTGATCTCCCATGAGGTAGGTGTTGTGTGAAGAGGTAATGAAATAGTGACTCAGGGGGTAGCTCATGTCCTGGTTCACATGGTAATGTTCTGGGTTGAATATGTCCCCTGATGGACTCCGCATGTAATTGGTGAAACCTGTCAACAAACAACACTATAAATAATGCAGTTTCATCCTTTTTGTTGCCATCACCTTCCTAAAACCAACCTAAAATGCATCCCTATACTCAGCAGCAAATTTAAGATGAAGAAATAGCACCACTACACTCAAATTGTCACCACGACCAGGTGCAGTTATTGCTTTTCTCATTGCTTTGTGTGTTTTCCTGCTCTGCCTTTCCTGAGGAAAAAAAATGTCTATTTAATCCAAACCTCTTAGGCTTATAACTTGTGTCAAAAGATTCTGCTAGGACATTGGGTCACACAGCATATAAAATCTCTCCAGAGATCTGCAGTCCTATCCTGGAGTTGCTCCTCAGTGAACTCCTCTTGTAAGATCTGCAGTTTTTGATCATGGTTTGTGCTCCAACAGGAGATACTCCCCTCTCCTCTTTTAGTATTTTCCAAAAAAATACCAGAATAATGACAGTATACATTGGCTTGTACAAGCTGCACTCTCTAATTTGGATGTTACACCACAAACCTGCCTGAGGAGTGGGGAGCTCTGCAGCACTGCACTAATGTGACTTCAGAGATTAAAGTTCACTCCAGACTTGACACTGAAATATCAATTATCTGTGGGGCTTTCAGTGATGCCACCAGAAGAATTTCTTTTCCAGAGTAGTGGGAGGCTCGTAAATCCTGCAGACATCATCACCTGGGCCCTCTGTGTATTGCAATCACTGATTTGTTCAGAAGCAAAGTTTTAGCAAGTTATGATTTTATCTTTGTGTGAAATTGCTGCTCTCAGACCTCCGGCCAACATTTGCGCACATATCACAGACACTTACACAATTCAGACTGACATAAAAAACACTGTAACTTCCACTTCCAATCTCCCTCAAAGGTTTTTCTTTCACCACCACGGAAAGACTCAGATTCCCATTCACACCCTGCTGTTGCTGACAGCGATGATGCCTTTGGTCAGTAGGTTTCTGCTTCAGGACTTCTAATTCTCCTGACATTTCACTCATTCCATAATGAATCAGTGCCTGTGTAAAAATCCTGCCAAGCTTCCAAGGGCCTTAACACACTTTGACTGTGACAAGACAAAATGTCACCTTTATGATGGTCCTTCTAGGCTCTACATTTTGTGTTGATGAAAGTTTTATTAAAGGAAAAGAGCTGATAAACACAAACAGCAGCAAAAATTTTTGAACAATACATAGTGCCAGGGAATTCAACTCAGCCCAGCCGAATATTGAAGTCTCTTGGAGCACAAACCACGATCAATGAGCAAATCAGTGAGAGAGCCAGGGTGAAAACAAAAGATGAACCAAGGCAGAGCAGCCACTGTGGAAAACGGATGGAGCACAGAGTGTGTCAGCAAACACACAGCCAAGCACTCGTGGCAGGTAATCAGTTCTTCCTGCAAACCAATCAGCTGCTGCCAGATTAATTCCCCCCAGCGCTGGGAGGGCAGCTGCTGCAACAACACCATTGTTTGCTTTAAGCTCTCGTTAAAATATGATGTCGTGATGGTTGTAGTGAGTTCACACTAATTGGATTTATCAGTCCTACAAGGAAGAATCAGGAATGAGGGAAGGTGTGTGTCACAGGACTGCAGGGTCACACTCAGGGAAGTTTGATCAGCAGACAAAGGTGAAGGTTTCTTTGTAAGACTGTGAACGAGCCCATTGCCACAGGCCACTCCAAGGTGCTCCATGACAAAAGCCAGCACAGCTGAGGGCACAAGGCAGAACAGGCACATGAATGAATACCAAAGGACAAAGAACACTGTACTGTTATTTCACTACTATTGAAGTGCAGCCAAGTGTGGGCAGGATGCTCCTGGCTGGGCTGTACCAATCTGAGGAATAAACTGGCAGCTTCAGCTTCCATGGCTGTTGCATTTCAATCCCCAGGGCAACACTGGACTTGTTTTCTGGGAGACAGGAGACATCTAGAGTCTCAACTCCACACAAAGACAAGAGAGGAATAACTCCTCTCTGTGTATGTGCCCACACGTTCATACATGATGTGCATGCACAGATTTATGGTTTTTAAGCACTGGACTTGTTTTCTGGGAGACAGGAGACATCTAAAGTCTCAACTCCACACAAAGGCAAGAGAGGAATAACTCCTCTCTGTGT
>VYZR01022227.1:17287-29069 GCA_013400675.1 Oxylabes madagascariensis | reverse complement strand
TTCTATATTCTGCAAGCAGCAGCAATATTCTCCTGAGCATTGAGACAGTTCCCTTTTCTCCAGAAAAGCTGCAGCAGCCAGCTTACCATCAATTCCCAGGGCTCCCTCCTTCTTGTTCTCCGGGCATGGCTCAAACTTGCTGATGATTTCCAGGCAATGTTCTTTAGTCACATTTGTCATCTGTAAAACAGCGAAAACGCAGTGTTAACTATTAATCACAGCTTCTCTGAGCTCTCTCCTCTGTCTCCAGTCCAACAACTGGGCAGATTATCCATGGTGGGACTCAGGATTTCCAGTTCCCCAGTGGGATTCTCACTCCTGTCAATCAGTGTCAGGTCAGATCAGAAGGGGAGCGCTCTGTGAAAAGTTTCTGTGCTATTGGCAGCTGCCTGATGGCAGAGTTCTGCTTTGTAGGTCAGATCTGTTGTCAGGCACCACAGAGCATCCAAACAGAACGAGCTTTGTCACAAACCAATGGGATTTCTTCTCTTGTAGGATTAGAGGATTAGTTTGCATTATCAAAGGGTTTTTTCCTTTAAAATAAAAGAAGAAAATGGCTCATCTTTATGCAGCAGACAGAAAAATATGTTAGTAGCAGGGAAACAGAGAAGCGGGACATAATGTTCTCAGGAAATCTGCTAACTTCAAGGTTGCTTTGCATTCTCAACTGAAAAAGAAAAGAGTACAAAGGGAAATATATGTCTGTAAATGCTGTCATTTATGAAACCAGGGCCATTAATGTTGAGCTGTACTTTTTTTGCATAATGCAATATTTTAGTAACTTAATTTTAACACAATTAATACTCCTGTTAACTGTTGATGTATTCTCTATTATCCTGATATTATTTAACATTCCTGTCCTGAGTCGTCCAGCAAATCCTTTCTATCAGATGCTGTACACAGCATGAAAACACAGTCCTTGTCATCAGAGTATAATAAGGTGACCACCAATTTGGCAGCACAAATCTTTGCCAGGGGGAAAATGAAACTACTAGCACATCTGCTACAAGATCAATGCCTTTTCTGGGAGTGATCTAAAACCTAATAAATACAAGTAAAAGAAGAAGGCAAAACCCTCTAACTCTGGATTTGAACATCGATGATACTGGGTTCAAAAGATAAAGCTCTGGAACACCAGGTTTTCCTGGAATAGAGAAAGATGTTTTCCCTGTCCATGTTGTATGAGAAAGGCTGGCAAGGGAGAGAAGCACCCCCAGGCAGGATTTGGCCATGTCAGTAATTAGCTGAGTTGATTTGTGTCGTGTGGTGAGTGTACATTTTCCCGCTCACCATCTGCAGGATCAATTGACCAATGAAATGGAAACACACCCCACTTATCTAAGAAGATAACTACCAGAGAGGTGGATTTTTTATTCATTCCTTTCATGGACAATGACTGAAACTCATGGACATTTATGACTTACAGGCATGAAGCTTCAGAGGAGACCAAGAGAGGAAAAGGGCAAAGATAAGTCAAAGCATTTGTTCCTGCAGCCCTGGAGTTAAATCATTCAGAGAAAATTTCTTAGGTACTACAATGTGTTTCAAAAACTCTCCTATACATTAATCATCCTCTCAACTGCTCTTTGAAAGATAATCCTCCAGTTTACACACTGAGATAGTGTGACAAAGTAATTCAGAGTTTCATCATGGGCTGTGCACTAGGTCACCAGCAGAGCCAGGAACACCAGCTTTGCTCCAAGCTACTGAATACTGGGAACAGACAGATGCTGATGGGATTGTGCAAGGGGAACACATGAAAAAAGAAAGCAATTCTAGAGATTACATTTAGGGGTGCACCAAAAGAGCCTACAGGAAAAAAAAAAGGTAGTGAGAGCAAGAAGATTCAAGAAACAGTCCTGCCAGCCTACAGATGAAAATCAAGAGACATCTATTTTTCTCATGCACAGCAGTGAAGTCCCCACCCCTTTTAAAAGGGAATTCATTCCCAATGGCAAGCAGGAAGGCATGCAGCTGGAATCCTGCTCCTGGCTTGGGCCTACCTTCTGTTCAGTCTCCAGGAAGCGTTTCAGGTCGTCTGTGTCCAGGTAGTCCTTGTGGTTGCTGTAGGTGAGCATCAGCAGGTACAGATCGCGCCGCGTCGACATCATCTTGTAGAAGGCACAGAACTCCTCGAAGTCCAGCGTGCCCTGGTTGTCATCTGTGTCAGCCTCCTGCAGCACACAGCAAGGAGACAGTCAGGAACTCAACTGCCTGCACCACTTTTAAATAAACAAACCCCTGCCTGAGAGGGAAGCGCTGGAATTAAATGCAGGTTGAAGCTGCCTGATGTGGTTGCCAGAACCGACTGATCTGTCAGCCTTGTCACAGGAATCCTCTGCACAGCTTTGGACCTCTCCCATGGATACATCAGTGCAGGAGCCAAAAAAAAAAACTTTGAAGGTTTTAACTGTTCCACAGGGAACCCTGCTGAAGGATCTCTTCTGTCTATGGCAATCAAGTAAAGACAAGGTACCCTCCAACAACGTGCGTGTGTCTGGCAGAATTACCCACTCACATCTTCAGGAGATCACTGCAGCCCAAGTCATCTTGAAATTAATTTTATATCCAGGTTTTGAGAGGATATCTGTTAAATCCACGGCCATAAATTAATAAGATCTAGAAGAATATTAATTTTGCAAGTAAAGAAAAAATCATCAGGGATTTCACAGAAAGGCTTGCTGGTCCCTGCAGGGACTTTGTGATAACAAAAGCTACCATCTCCATTGTTGCTCACTAAAATGGGCCAAGGTCAGCAGAATGCAATGTCAAACAAACAGCTCTTAGCAGTGCAAAAATCTGACAGATACAGAAGTTTGCATGCTGGGTATTTTATTAGCACCAGCTATCATAGGATATTGGATACTTTATTAGATAATATTTGGTAGCGAGAACATAATCGGAGGAGGAAACATGAGTGAGTTTCTGATCAAAAAGGTGTAGCAAAAGAGCAATCTTGGTACCGTGTGTTTTCATGTTATGTAACACCAGAAGGTAGCTGGTGTGTTGCCTTTTCCTGTGCATAACGATTTATCTGTGACGTGTTTCTGGAGCTCTCTCCAGTTGACCAAATGGCCTGTGTAGTATCTTTCAGCAGAGTGGAAACAAACCAGCTGCTGAAATATTTGCAATTTCTCCTACTGGGTTTCATGTTAAATCCTTGCTTTTTCAGAAAAAAAAAATAAATTCTTACCTTAAACATTTGCTTGACTTTCTGTCGGGGTAGGTTGACATTCAGTTTGTGCATGAGCTGGAGCACTTCACTAATACTCAGACTGCCATCCCCATTTTTATCTGCCTCATCGAATGTCTGCTTCAACCACATTGAACAGGAGTTAAGGAGCAGCAGGGAGTGTTGAAGGATATTACTGAACATCATGGATATATTATTTTTTTACATTAGGAAACACTGCAAATGAGACTGGGAGTGAAAGGTCAAGCTAATATCTAACTCTCCTCATGTTAGTGCAGTAACAGCTTCTAGACTTGCTGTGCTCAACATGCCACACGTGCTCTGTGCCTGTTTGACAACACAGAAGAAAAACTTCTGAGTGAATCTACAGAAGAAAAACTTCTGAGTGAATCTCAGTGTTACGTCACCAAATTAAATGGATGGTTTTACACTGGGAGTGAGATTGAAGAGTATACCTCTGTGTTTTTCAGTCCACTGCTGTCACTCATCTCCAAATCTTGCCCAGAACAACGCTCTTCACGAACTCTGTCTCTGGAAACAGGGAATGTAACGGGAAATGGTTTAAAGCTCTGAGCCTAGTGCTTAATTTTAGCAAAGCAAATTCTGTAAGGAATCCTGAGCTCATCCATAGCTCTCCAGTGCTGGGAAAGCTCCCAGGCAGCACAGGAAGGATATTGGTCTCTGGTCCTTTGGCGTTTGGAGAGGCTGTCCTCGTCACTGATCCCTGCCATCAGGTACTTCAGCCCCGTGATCCAGGTCCGAGCTTCCTCGGCGCTGGAGGACACCAGGTCCAGGGATTCCATGTGGTCCCCGTAGTAGATGCTGAAGCAGCAGTTGGGGTCGAAGCTGCCGTCAGCGTAGCGCTGGAAGATCTCCGACTGCTTCCCCTCACACACCTCCTGGATGGAGTCGATGGAAACTGCAGCGACACAAGTGCAGCTCATTAATGTGAAGAAGTGACAGAAGTGCAGCTCATTAATGGCTCTGAGCATGCCCTGACCATTGCAGGTGTATTGCTGTTGAGCACTAAACAATGACACAGACTCTCAATCAGAAGGCTAGAACAAGTGAATCTCTATTTTTGAGATGTGACTCTCTTATATAGTATTTTACCCAGACTAATTTGATTGGTGAAACAAAGGTGAACTTTTTAAATCACATTGGTTAAAACAGATGTTTGTTAAGAAAACTCTCCTGTGAGAAAGAATGGATAAACATAGGTACAGTTACAAAAACATTTCTCTTGTTTACAGAAAATCGCCTGGGAAAGGAATTCCCAGAAATCAAAACATGTAATCAAGGCTACACAGGTGCATTCGTCCCACAGAGAAATCCCAGTGAGGGAGAGCCCAAACCTCACACTGCAAGGCCCCAGTTCACACAGGGGTTGCCTCTGACTCATTCACAACACACTCCACCCCTGCAACCTGCAAAGCCAACCGCAGCAACTTCAGCTTCCTAAATTACCCACCATAAAATAATTTCCTGCCCTTTAAAGTCAAGTACAACACCTCTCATTGAGCCAGACCTTCCATTCCTATTAGTTTCCAAGAGGACAATGGCCCAGGAGGGGTCAGAGGGGAGGTTCTGTGGCTGACACTCACTTTTGGCTTTCTCATTCTTCCGAGAGGGTCTCCAGCGGATGCACGACCTGTGGTCATCCAAGTAGTAGAAGCGGACCAGCCCCTTGGAGCCACCACGGAGCTTGATCATCTGGGTGCCCGCCTGCATGGAGCTCATACATCTTTCCACTGAGGAGAGGGAGGAAGAGAGAGCAGTGAGTCAGACCTTGCTCCCTTTGGAATCGCCTTTACGGGAAGGGAACGCATCAAGCAGCTGCCAAATGTTCAAGTCAAAGGACAAGGTTTCCTGTGGTGTCTGATATAAGAGGTCAGGTATTGAGATCAAAAAGGTAGAAAGATTCTTGGTGGGTCTGGACTTACCTGTAAATGTGGAAGTTTTCATTCCCATATTAATTTATATGAAATGTTCATCCATTGGGACCAGCACAAGGTATGTACCTTGCTCAAGACCATCTCAAATCTGAGCTCCTACAACATGTAAACTTTGTGCTGGACACAGGATGAAATTTCACCTGGAAACTGGAATCCTCGGCCAGCAAGGACCCACTGCTTCTATGAATGAAGTCACTGATCCTATAGATCTGCTTAGCGAGAACCTCAGAGATTTTTCATCTTCCAAATCCCCCAAACCCACATTTTCCTAGCTGGAGGCCTCTCACTTGTGTTGCACTTTGCCTCTGGGTCTCAGGACCTGTTCCATTCCTGGGGGTTTGGCAGCATCCCAGTGCAGGCAGTGGCTTTAGAAGCCATGAGTGTTGGGAGAAGCTCCCTCCAAGGGTCTGCTCTGCCTCTGCAGGGACCCTGCCCTTTCCTGGGGAGCTGCTGCCAAGCCAGGGCTCTGGCATTGGAAGCCCCTGGGAGCCAGGCTGGGGCCTTGTTCTGAAATCCAGCTGCTGCAAGGACTAAGCTCAACCACTTCAATCCAACTGTGAGCGGCTGGCTCTGTCCCAGGAATAAATGCAGACTCACATTTTCTGCCAAGTCTCCCATTTATTTCCCCTGATGACAGAGCAGAGCCTGTGACCTGATTTTCCTCTGACTTTCTGCCTGATCTGTTCAAGTAAAATTAAAACTATTACCATGTTCAGCACTTTTTTTTTCAGACCTAGAGATGAGAAATGAAAAGTACTATTGAGATGCTGAATTGAAGAATGAAAATTAATACATGCAGTACACATTCTATTTTAGAAATAAATGCAAGGAGATTCTGAGGTCAGGTGTCTTTTATCAATCTTCTGCCGTCAAAATTAAGATGAAAGAGTGTCCAAATGAAAACACTGATTCCATGTGTTCCAAAATGCATCAACACCAACACAGCTCTTTGGGGTGATTCAAGTCCACCTCTCAGGAAAAAGCAAAAGTGAGGTAAGTAAAAAGAAATGGGAAAAAGCTTTGATGTCCCTGTGCCTTAGAACTCATGTTCAGAAAAAGTCAATTAATTTACTCTGGAAAAGGTTCAGCAAAATAGATTAATTTGAAAGCAGACCAGTATAGTAAAAGGAAATTTTAATTTAAAGGCACAGTTCTGTAGCATTCATTGTCCATGTTCATTAAATATTCATGGAGAGAAGTTTTGGAACTGAGAGCAAGATAATCCCTCATGTAACATTTTACTTGTTAAAGCTGGACCCTTGGCTTCAGTCACAGATGCCTTCAGAGAAAATCCATATTCAGCAGGTATCAGCCATGAAGGTAAGTGCTGTACCAGACACATCACTGGGATCCACTGCAGTATCAGATCCAAACTCAGCCCAACCCTCTCCCAGACACTCAAACTTTCAATATCTGCTTTCATTCCAATTCAGAAGAAGATAAATATTTCTCAGATTTACTGAGATAAGAATTATGGGAAGCTTGAACTTATTTTAATTTCACAAGGTTTATAGGGTTTTTGAAAAAAAAAATTCAGTCAAAATAGCTAATAAAGGAATTTCTCTGAACACTAATCACACGCACTTCATATCACATTAAATATCCAACTTCCTCTTTGGGAATTATAGCAGTCAATAATCTTATTGGAAGAAATGAGAAGAGTAGAAATGGGAAAAGTATCGAAGATTGCACCTGTTACAAAGCAGAACATAATGAAGAAGCACCAAAATAAAACAACACTTTCTGCAACACTTTGCTTTTGCATGAAGCAGAAATATGTTCCCTGCCACTAAAATTTTAATAAGCATCCTTGGATTGCTTTTTTAATGCTGCTGTTTATTTTGTTGTAGGATTTCTCACCCAAAGCCACCCTGAGCACCTCACAGCCGCCTGCTGCAGTTCCAGCTCATCGGGACTGAGCTTGGGCGATCTGTGACCACCCCCAATATTTCATCTTTTGGGGGCTGGTGACACAGGGAAAGGAGGGCACAAGAAATCTCTTCCTTCCTGTGAGAAGCAGCAGCTTTTCTGGATCCTGGGAATGCGGTGGGAAGGAAAACCCCAAAGGGAATGCAGAGGTGTTTGCTGGGGGCTCCAGGCAAGGGCCAGGAGATGGAGCAGGGACACCTCCACACCTGTCCCTGTGTGTGGCACTCACACTCATCCCCTCCCCTGTGGGACTGAAAGTTTAGAGCACTACAGAGATGGGAAGGGGAAAAAAATTAAAAAAAAAAAATAAAAAAGAAATCCTAGTGGTACTTATATCAAACAGAAAATGATATGGTTTTTTTTTTCTGAAGTCTTTCACAGCATGTAAGTGAAAAGGGCACACTGCTGAGAAGTAGAACTGCTTCTCCTTGCCATTGTTCAGATTCCTTCTTTAAGGATTCATTTCTATACTTCAAATAAACCCCCCCAGTCTTGCAATCAATCAGGTTTTCGAAGAAATAGCTCTTAACTCTCTTCAATTAAGGCTGATTTACAGCTTTTCTGTTTTGCACTTCATTAGTTCCTTTTTTTTTTTTCAGAATTCAGCTTATGTTCAGCTCTCTTCTGATCTAATGAGTTGCCTCAATTTGCATCTGGACAAAAAAAATCGTGGAGAGAAGATGGATCTCTGTACTGCAGCACAGAGCTCTGTCAGAGCAGAGCAGGGAATAGAAACATGGAACACCCAGTTCCACACCGGACTGCTGCAGCAAAAAGACTCACAGTGATTTTTCATGCTTCTTAATAACATTTATATTTACTATACAACGTGTTAAAGTAACAATAAATAGCAAAACTACACCAACCATAAACCTTACAATTTGTCCTGAAACAAGGGGGAAAAAAGAGACCAATTTCATGCCTATTGTTAGAAAGATGTTCTAGTGTCTGCAAATTAATTATTTATGGTTCAGTAGCATTATTGTCTTTTAGGAGTCTCTGAGTTTGATATAAATGTGTGAAGGAGTGGGAGTATTTTAGCATGTGGGGATGAAAAGAAGTCAGGAGATTGAGTCATTGAGTATTTTTGTACATGGACCAGCTTTGTCAGAAGATTCACGTCCCTGGGTTCAAGGCAGCCCCAGGTTGTGTCGCACACCTTTGCCCCAGCCAGGCTGAGGGACAGGGAGCATCAAACCCCTCTGCTGAGTTCTGCCCCATGAACAAATCCAGGAGGGATGAAACCCAATCGTGTGCCTCACAACAACCACCCTCCTAAACAACATCAGGAGAGGAAAACAGATTTCAGCAGCTGATTTCTCTCCAGGGCCTCCAGGAGATGTCTGTGAGCCCAGAGAAACTCTCCAGTGCACGTGCACCAGAAGGGCAAGTTGTTCCCTTAAAATATCACCAAACCAAAACAGCTTTCCCACACACAAACAGAGGACTCCCACACTTGTCACACATCCAGCGCTGCCAATCCATTGAAGACATAATGACTGCCCCATTTCTTTGCAGTCTCACTGGAAATGGTTTCGCAGCTATAAGTGGCTCATCAATACACAAACCAAAGAGCTGGCTGGCTCCAACTATTCCTGCCAGGAATATCACTTTCTTTCTAGACAGGAGGCATAAAATCTTTTTAAAAATCAATATATCAATATAATGATATAAAATATGCAGTCTATCCAAATAAATAATATATCCAGCAGAGTGTGTTGGGAATCTGTCCAGATGAACAGTTCAGAGGATATTTTGCCAATCCTGCCTATGAACTGTGCGTGGTGTTCCTGGCCCAGGTACACCAGGCTCACTTGCATCACTGCACTGGATCCAGTTAAAAACCAGATCACATCCAAACTCATTAATCTTCATTGGTTTCATTTTGCATCCCTCCAGCCTAATGAACAGGTCCCTCTCACCTTTTAAACCAACTCATTCCTAGCACAGCTTTCTCCCCCTTGTTGGCTCTCAGTGGCTCAAGCTTCACTGAAGTCTGGCACTCTCCACTGTTCTGCTCGTTGGTCAAAAAACCTGGAAGTGTCTTTGGAAAAGAACATTTCTCTATAATTCTGCCAGCAATGGTTGGGACAGTGTTTACTGTGTACAAGAGATAGATGATGGAAGACTGAACCTGCCCTTAAAGCACACAACCCCTAATAAATGGGGTGTTAATGGGAGAAGAGATGCTCTTAATCCTGTGGAAATTAGGGCCTTGATTTGAGGCGTGGCTGTCAGCTCTCCATCCCTCCATCAGCCACCTGCATCCAGGGAAACTGCAGAAGCAGAGTTGGATGGCGCTTCTCGACCTCTGCAAAAATTCCCAGTACTTTATAAGCTATCTGTGTGTCCAACTTTCTTGCTAAAAAAATTCTTTGATCGATGAAGCTGACAGACAAATAGAACAAAAAAGTGCTCCAAGGGAACAGGTGGTTCTGGTCAAGGCTGCAGATTTCCTCACTGAACACGCAGAAGTGGCTCAAGAAGATTGTCACTAAAGTGCTTTTACTAGAACATCTGTTTTCTCTGGCCATCTCTAATTAGGTTTGCTGGGTTTATTAGCTATTTAAACAAAAGGCTGCTGTGAGCACCCAAAGGGGATCCTTCTCACAGAGCCAGTGAAGCTTGAGAGTTTTGTGTATCAGTATTCAGAAAACAGCCTCTAAACAGTCCAGTGACCTAGTGTGGATGAAGACAGCAGAGATGCTTCCAAATGCTCATTTTTAAAACTCTAAACTACAAATAAAATTAAAGAGTTAAGAGGTGTACGACACTGGCAGATAGCAAACCTGTCTTGCTGTGGGTAAAGAGGAGACAAAGTCTATGCAACAGAGTATTTAAAGAGTACAACAGAATATTAAAAAATGTACAGCTTTGCTCTAGTTTGTCCTGAAGAACATAAATCAATTAAGAAATTATAAGTGGGGACTTGCTGAAGACAAAAAGAACTGCACCACTAACCAAGGAACACATCAGGCCAGGGCTGCCTCGAGTCCTTCTTTCTTTTCTGCTCCCCACGCTGGTGCTACACAAAAGTGCCACTAACTAAGATTTCAACATGAAAGATTTAAAGATGTCAGCATTTCATTTAATGCAGGGATTCAGCATCTTACCAAAGTGGCCGATTTTCCATCTCGGAGAAGCGACAATGCTGCCACCAACCCAGAAGAAGTCTTCGGCCAGACGGGCCACTGAGAACTTATTTTGAAGCAAGGGAGATTTTAAGATATCCATATCTGAGCTGGACTGGAAACAAGCACTGACGGCCTTAGGAGGCATCAAGATTCTGCAGTACACATTTTCCATGTAATAGAATAAAAATATTCTCAGAAAAATAGAAAATAGCTGTTGATTTCCAAAATCCAGTGGTATTTTTCAGGGTGTTTCAGAACAGTTTCTCAGCACATTCAGGCCTCTTTCACAGTCCAGATTTAGAACATTAAAATCCCAATAAAATCCTTTTTACTGTGATGTACCTGTGACTACTTTGGAGGATTGAGTGGGCTTCAGTTCAAGATTTTAAAGAAGACACATGATGGACCATGAGGCAATTTGGCATGTAGATGAAGCCATTTCTGGACAGCAAGGCCTCCTGATGATATTCTTTTCCTCCTGCTGATTCTCTTTTTCCTTTGGTACTTTCCCAGCTGCTCAGCATCATCAAGACATTACAGCAATTTATAGTTGTTGGCTCCTCCACCGCTTCTTCCTCCTGACAGCGATTCCCACAGAGAGAAAACCCTTTCCTTTCTTTGGTTACAAACAGATTTGCAAGTCCCTCTCTTCCCGGGGCTCTACCTGCTCTTCAAAACCAACCAACAACATCCCCTGCAGTAAATAATGCACAGTTAACAGCACAATCCATTCCCCTCTCTGCCCTCCTGAGCCACCCTTGCCTTTCACTGTGGATCTGCCCAGGTGCATAAGCTCTTCAGTCTCTTTCCAGGGCTGGAAAAAAAAAAGAATAATCACATTTTCTTCTCATACAGCTCTTCAAAATATCATTGTGCCACTCTCCTTCTCTTCTCTGAAGGTTCTCCTCACTATTTTAATGGGCATTTCTGCCAAAAGAAAGAACATTTCTCTCTAGGCAGCAAAAACCAGATACGATGGAAACACAGCAACACATGTTCGCTTCAAATCCTAAATCCATCATACGCACTAATCCTAAAGCCGTGCTCCTGCCCTATCCAGTCAAGGGATTTAGGTGACACGTTACAGCCAAGGAAAAAAAAAGGTTTCAAAAAAGTGCATTCTTCTTCTCCTCCTTCTTCTGCTTCTTGTTCTTCTTCTTCTCCTCCTCTTCTTCCTTCTTCTCCTTCTTCCCCAGTATCTTTCCATCTCACAATCTATTTAGGGATGTCTTTGCAAGCTGACACAGCCACAGAAGATCTTGATTAGGGCACAGCCAGGGAGCTCCTGTGCCCACAACTGCTGTAACAGAACCAGGAGCACTGAGGGGGCTCCAAGACTGGCAGATAAAAGCAGGTGAGGATTAATTTTTAAAAAGCACTAAGTCACTACCTCATTCCACTTGAAATGCACTCCTTGAACTCCAAATACAGAAATCTGTCACTTAGGTTATCACAACCACTTAAGCTACATTAAGTTTTAAGTACAATAGACAATCTCTCTTGCCATCTGTGATCTGTACAAGGAGCCTCATATGCTTCTACCCTGATGAGCTAAACACAAATTGCCCGTT
>VYZR01022227.1:0-14248 GCA_013400675.1 Oxylabes madagascariensis | reverse complement strand
CCTGCTGGACCACAACCTTATCCCAACTGTGCATAAGCTCCCTTTTCCCTAATTCTAGCCCAGCTCCACCCTGCTGACCTCTGCCATGGGCACAGGCAGAGCCTGCCTGACCATCTGGACAGCACCTCTAAGCACAGTAATCCCCCCTCGAGATTAACGCCGCACATCTTGCCCGGATCGAGTGGAATTCAGGTTATTCCGTGGCCTCTGTGTCTCACCTCCAAGTGTAACATTTGTGCCCTGGCTCAGAGCATATTCAGGAAGTTATTTAGCTTGTCTGAAATACACCTGTCTTCAGTATCCATCCATGGACAAGGCATTGATTCCACCGGGAGAGGCTGCGACATCACATTTTCCTGGTGCTTCTTTCCATGCTGGAATTCAGAGTGGGCAAGCCCTGGGACAGCTGCTTTAGGCAACCACAACCATGAATGCTCCCAGGGCTCCCCAAAACTGTTTAGAAAGTCCCATTATTAAAATGAACCAGTTGTGAAATCCCTTAAATTATTACTTTATTCACTTGAAGGAGTGTTTGTGGAATGTGGACCCATTAGCAACAACAGCACTAATTTAATGACAATTACTCTGCCTCCTGCCATGATGTTTAGTTCTCTTGGGCTCATCTGGAAAAAAATGGTGCAATTATTTTAATTGAGTGAGAACAGGCTTTGTGATTTGAGCTGTTGAAGTCTTTTCCTTGCAAAGTTGTTATAAACAAATTTTGTCTGTTGTAGAAAAATGTCAGCATAAAATGAAGATTTTAAGACTATAAATGGTGCTCTAAGGTCACCTTGTCTCCAACCACCAACTTGTATAAGAAAATGTCCCTACACACTTAATTGAAGTAAGATCATAAACCCTTTACATTTAAAGGTCTTTCAGTGCTTGACCATCTGTTCAGGGCCATGGGCCATAAACACAGAGAGGGAGATTAAGGCAGGTTGGGAGGAAAGCAATCCATCAATATGATTACTCCTTCTAGGAAAACCCCTCTAAGAATTCAAGAATCCAAGGCAAAATGGGCACAGGAATGCAAGACAGGAATGAAAGATGTTCAGAAAAGACACTTTGTACTGAAATGCATCTCCACAAAGTGATTTTAACTCACAAATTTTACTTCTGTATTTGGGATGAATTTTAATGTATTCTATCTGTATAAATTCAGAACTCTTCTAGACCTTCCTTTTATGCCATGTACATTTTGAAATATGTGACAGACTCCCTATTTCTTCAAATATAGACCAGTTTCATGAAAGATAGGGAAAAAAAGGAGCTGCAATGGCTCTAGGAATAACTCTATCTCTGTCTTCATTCAGTGCTTTTCTCAGCTTCTGTGACATCTGAGAGACAGCCTTATGAGGCCGTTCTTTAAATTTTCCTTTCAAAAACTTATCACTCAAAAGAACCCAGCATCTGTAAATCTCAGAAACCAACGGCAGGACTTTCTGGAAGCTTGAAAGATGACCAGAATTGTGGTTTCCTTCGAGCAGGAACCACCTGCTGTAACCCCTGAGGTGAAGATTACCAGCAGAAAGCGGCACAGAGAGCGCAGGGCGCTGAGCTGGAGCCCACAGCAGGGTCAGGGGCTGCAGTCTCACAGCTGATTGCCCCATTTCATTTGGTCCTGGATTCAGTAGGGCTCAGGTAAATGTACAGGAAGCAAAGTAATTGCTCCTGGGCTCTTACAGGAAATGTGTTTCTATCTTTTGCTATGGCCTCCAATATCCACCTCGCTTTGAGACAAAGCATCCTGACAGATTCATTTCTCCCCAGGGCTTAGAGCCAGAAGATAAGCAGGCATTTGAAGGCTGATGAAAGTGTCAGCTCGCTGGCTGAACTGGAAAAATGGGCTTTCAGGAGAGTATTTTACAGAGATCCACATTGAACAGCGGTTCTGGACTTTGTTCAGTACTGGCAGGTCCACACTCACTCCATGTCAAATCTCATCATGCCAGAAAATTTAGTTGCTCTTTGCCACTTAATGTCTTTAGACCTGCAGAGGCCAATATTGATTATCCCTCTGTAATTCCCTGAAGTGGGAAAGCTCTCCCATTTAGCTGGACTCAATTCACATTCCCCACACAAATGATTGTCAGGGACAGAAGGGATATGAATCACAGCAATCTGCACGTATGGTACCAGTTAATTTGAAGTTGTCCACTTAGCATTAACATGACATTTTCTTTGCAATGTTTCCCTATTTCTTTTCTTTTTTTTTTTTTTTAATCAAGTTGAAGATGAGGCATCTGGAAACCATCTCTAATTGAGGGTTAGATCAGCACAAACAACATCTTCAGTAAAAGGCAAAATCAAGAGTGATGATGCTGGAGAACTCAGAGAACACCTGAGTATTCATCTTCCCCAGTGAGAGACACAGAGCAAATGCTGCTCCTGGGAGTCTGTAGCAATCTGGAGGCTGAAATTCTGCAGCCACATCTCATGAGCTGTTCCAATTGAAGATGTTTGCCAACTGCCACATTTTTGAAGGATTTTCCCAGACAAGATGCTTCTCTCAGGACATGGCCCATTCTTCTCCCAATAGCACTGACAGTCTCAGTTGTTTCTTTAGTGATAGCTAACATTTCAGAGTTACTGGGAGCGAGGAATATTTTGGATCATCATCAATGACTCCTCAGCCTCCAGTCAGCCAGAACCCCTTAAAAAAGGAGAGTGGCAAGTCGCTGGAACACCAAAGCCTTGAAAGCCTTGATGTTGGTGCCTCCCACAATGAATGTTGGAATAGACCATCATATGAAGGCTTCTGGAAGCTTCCCTACCCTTGGGAACTTCAGTTGCATCATGACTGATTTTATAGCTAAGTGGGAGGAGAATCCCATTTTTCCTTCCTACAGATGACAGCAAGAAGGTGGAACCCTTTAAAAAGAGCCTTCATGCCACCCCCTGCCCGTGGCTGCAGCCCATGGAACCCCTGCCCATGGAACCTCTGATTTTTTCAGTCACCTCATTTGTTTTCCAGGTGTTTCCACTCACTGGCTTAGAACGACACCATCTGGCAGGAGCACCAAGCTAGTTCAGTCACAAACACCGATTCAATCTCAGCCTCTCTTTTCTCCTACCTGCCAACTGCTACCTGGATGATCCCCAGGGAGATCCTCAGGTGAGAGCCCCTCTCTCTCATTCCTGTTTTCAGAAGTTGGAAGCTGAACCCAATAGGAAGAAGCCCAAAGGACTTTGGGGGACACAATTCCTGCTCCATCACACCTTCGCTGAGGACCTTGTCTGTTTAAAGTACAAATGCACACTGGTACATCAGGTTTCAGAGAACAATAACTGGATCAGGAATACTCAGGCTGTCCCATCGTGACATTTTCAAAACGAAACTATTCTGGTTTTCAGTCCTGAAACACTTCTGTTAGAAAATGGAATCATTGAAAGTACGTTAAGGCTCTCCACTGCCAGAGGGCTGGGTGACATGGGATATTGGGAAGGAATTGTTCCCTGAGAGGGTGGAGAGGCCCTGGCACAGGGTGCCCAGAGAAGCTGTGGCTGCTCCATCCCTGGAAGTGTCCAAGGCCAGGTTGGACGGGGCTTGGAGCAACCTGGGATAGTGGAAGGTGTCCCTGCACACGGCAGGGGGATGAAACAAGACAATATTTTAGGTCCCCTCCAACCCAAACCCTTCCACAATTCCATGATAAATGTACCACTTCAGCCAACTAAATCCAAAACTTGAGGATTTACAGGTTCTGAAGATTTAAGAAAACCACCTTCTTTCCTTGGAACAAAAAAAAGTTCTTGCATATAGGAAATAGTTTCTGCCTATTTAGCACATTATTCAATTAAAGCTTCCATGCTCCCAAATCTCCAGCCTCTATGCCAGCAATATGGTACAGGTAAATAAATCCTTATGCCAAATTTTAAAATCTGCTTTTTTGCTTTTTAAGTAAATATTGACAATGCCCAAATGCATCTCATCATCTCTGCTTCATTCTTAACAAATCCCCAAGGAAATGCTGATTAACATTTTTCTGTTGTGATGCACATGGAGACTCTTTCATTATTTACCTGAATTGTTTGCATACTTCTAAGATTACTTAAATCTGTCACAGCCTAGAAGTATTCTTAGATTTGATATTAATTGCATCAATAAATAAAGCAATTTCCAAAATGGACATAAAACTGTGGAAAAAACAATGGCCATTTCTATGTATAATAAAAGCTTTTCCTATGTGATGTTCTGTGGTCACCCTCTTCTTTTTTTAATTACAGTTCTGCTCTAGAATGGGACCTTTTAAAGTCAAATTGCTGTAATTTTCACATCCACATCCTTCTTCAGTTACTGGAGCAGTATTTGCTGCAGTGATGAATGACTGCACAGGTACAGCCACACCTCTCTGAGTTACCTGTTGTCATTTTCTCAGTGAATGGCATTGCTGGGGTTTATTTTTGGTCTTTTAATAACAAAGACATGGCAAAGCCAAACCAGAGCTCACAGGCACAAGGTTTGGTTCTGACACCCAAACACCAAGTTAGAGCCAAGCATTTTTCCACTTTGGTAAAGTTTTTGTCTAGAAATGATTTTTAGAAAAGAAGAGAGAACTTTAAGGAGTGCTTCCTTCAAAAGGGATTGATTAGCTGAAAATGCAGGGAGTGAGGGATGCTGCTCTGCCTTCCCCAAGACACCAAGGTGTGAGCCCAGTGTTCAGAGCAGCTTTTCTGAGGACACAGAACCCAAGACATCGTTCTTTACTTGTTGCATAACTCCTGTAAAACCACAAGCCTAACAGGCATAAAATACAGAATGCATACAGACAAGCAACCAGGCACTGGAGTCAATTAAAATACATCACAGGGAAGGGTTTCTCTCTCTGGGCTTTTCCTGGGTAAATCAACAAGGACCTAAAGCTTTTAAAAATAAAAACTGGGCTTTTGAGAATTGGTCTTGAGTTCATAGATTCCTTCAGCAGCCATCAGCACAGGAGGGATGAGCTCCAAGTTCAGCATGCAGGACACTGCAGCACAGTTTTCCCAGCTCGAGGCACTTCCCTGACTTCACCCTTGGTTTAATCCCACCAGGGACAACTTCAACCCCAACTGATTCTGTGCACTCTTCCCGTTGGATGGGTGTGAAGAAGCTACATCTAATGAGTAGCAAATCACCTGTTTTTAAAAATTAAAACAATACAGCTGACTCACAACAGTACTGTAGGCTCTTTTCTCTCTTCTAATGTGGGTAGCAGAAGGTCTCTGGTTAAAAATAGAAAGCCTTTCTTACGGTGACAGCAGCTAGTTAAGCGAGCAGAAAAGGAACATGAACATACCTGGTGCACTCCTTCCTTGCACACTTTATGCAGGAAGAAGCAGCCATTAGAGATACATTTATTATTTAAGCTTTAGTGATAGTAGGAGGCAAAGGTAAAGCAAAAGCTCCCCTAAGAGCCTGCTGTATTTGTGTAAAGCATTTAAGTTTGAATAACAGAAAAGAAGTGTCCAAGGAAGCTTTGTAAACTACACTTTCCTCTACAGTAAAACTAATTCCCCTCAGAAAGGTGGTTAAAATAAACGTTTTCCCCTTACCTTTTTCTGGGCTGAGGCATTTAATTGTGCTTGCATCATCCATATTCCAGTGAGAGATTCAAGTGAAAACACCAGGGGAAGCAGCAAAGACCATATGCACATCCCTGATCTTTCAAAAGACTCTTTTAAAGAAGGAGGAAAAGAACATTTCCCGTTGGTCTCACTGCAGCATCCGAGGGCTCCTAGGGGCTGCCTGTGCTGGGAGCAGGCTCATCCTTTATTCCCTGTGCAGGAGTGCATCAGGAGCTGCTGGCAGGTAGAAACCAGCGCAGGAGCTCAATGAATGTTCCCAGCCTTTTCCCTGCAACTCAAGTGTTCAGCCACCTGGGATAACTGTGGGTTAACCCTTTGCCTCCCCGCTCTCAGGCAGGACGTGGGGGATGCCTTTTGCTTCGCTCCTTCGGAAAAGAGCTGAAGGGAAAACTTGTGGATGTCAGCAAAGAAGCACGGAGGATAATTAACTTTTAATTCCTCTGGGATGTATTGCAGTAGGCAGCAAACGCCAGTGAGGTGCTACTTCATTTAAGAAGAGGGATAAAAACCAACCTCTTTTTTATGTTAATGCCTCCCCTGTGTCCATTCAGCATCCTACACATTGTTATGGGATCCTCCCAGACTTGCTTAAGTTTAGAAAGCAAGTCTACAGCTACTGATAAAAATAGGCAAGCGGTTCTCTTTGGATTTCTTTCTCATTCCTTTTCTTGGCAAAGATGATATATTTCCCACCTTTTTAACTTGCAAGGAAATATTAATGCAGAATTAATGGGCTATGGCTAGGAGACAATGCACATTATTGTAGTCTGTGTCCCAAAGCACAAAGCAGAAGACAGACACAGACCTTTGAGTTCTGTCTAAATCCTGGAGAAGAATTTCAGCATCTTTGTATGAGGGTGCTGCCTAAAAATTCCAACCAGGAATAGTTACTGCCCCTCCTACATGCCACTGAAATACACAGGATAAAACAATTTGTTCCCTTGAGGACTTAAAATCTAATTAAACAGGAATGATAAAGGACTGGAAAAAAGTTAGTCTCCCCTCTAGGAAAGGAAACTGGTGCTGGGGTAAGCAGGATCACAGTGTCCTGCCCAACACCCAGGGTGTATCTGCCATGGAGCCCTGCAGGCAGTGACCCCACACAGCTCCATCAGGCACTGCTGCTCTGGATCCTCTCCCCACCTGACTGCAGGGACTGTAGCCAATCTCTTTGTGCTGTTTGATGTTGCCCTCTTGCCTTGTACCTGCTCATCCTGACCTAGTTCAGCACACGAGGTGCTGTGTAATGCTCCCAGAGTCACCTTTCTCCCACCCCACTCAGCTCTCCACACTGGGAATGTTGAACCTTGCTCATAGCTCCCAGCTCCCTGCTCCTGCTCTTTCCATCCTACATCACCTTTGCATTTTAGGTACCAGTCACTATTGCAGAAAGATCAAGATCCCTGCAAGACCTGACACAACCCTCTACAGTTCTCCTTTAGGCATGAATCCCACGGTCCTTGCCATCTAAGGAATGACTCCAGGATTTGGCTCAAGTTTACTTTCAATAAAACATTATCCTGTTTGCTTAGTGGCTTTCAGCACTAGCCGTGTCCCCTGAGGTCTCATCTCCTGAGCAACCCATGCTGGAGCACTCACTGCAGGAGCCTCTGGGGCCCCATGAATTTACACCACATTACATTTGTGTAACTCCTCGTGCAGCCACTGTGCTTTAACACAGGCTTATCGGGGTGAACACTGCAGAGAATGTGTCAGGTTTATCCTAAAAGTAACTCTCATTTCTCTTCTTATTTCCTGTTGGCAAGTGCAGGTTATCAACAAATCTCTGTCTCATATCACAGGGGAGAAGATGGGCAAGTGCTGAGGCTCAGAAAATGCCTGTCAGACAACTTCTCTAGGGAAATCCAGGGCAGGAAAGCTTCAAACTGCAGAGTAGGCTCAATTCAGTGCTAGAGACAAACCTCTCATTCAACACCACCTATTCCTCACAACCTGAGCAAGAGGCAGAGCAAATTTAAAGGTAACAGCTAAGGATGATCAATTAATTCATTAATTACCCCCTCAAATTGAGCAAAGCTTGTTGCTTCACCAGGTTATGCTTTCTTTAGAAAGAAAAATATATTCCCATCTGAGACCATTAGAGATTCAGACTCAGTACCTAATTACTGTAAGATATCAATTTAATGAAATGAAATGTTTTGTTTCTCTGGGAGTTTTTTGCTGTGCAGTTAGAACAGGGTCACAGAACAAACGTCAGAGAAACATTTGAATGCCTTCACAACACATGCAAATTTTTTGAAATAAAGAGAACACAGACTGTGCTATCATCGAGACCAAAGCATTTTACATTAAAAGATTCTCTTATGCCAAGTAATGTCGAGTCTAAACCAGGAAACTTCTCTGTGCAAAGACAATCTGCTGACTCTTGAAATCAATGGCGAACTTTTATCTGGCTTTTGTGGACTCTGATTCACACCAGAAGTCCATATGTGAGTGGGAAAGGTCACCAGCACTCCAGTGCACACAGTTTGGAGAGCACAGTGCTGGCATGGAGCGAACCTACGCCGTTGTCAGTTCCATATTACACACAGCATAGCATGCCCTAATTCCTTCGTCCTCCATCCCCAGCTCTCCAGCTCTACCAACCAGAGCAGAAGAGTGCCTTGTGGTGTGGTGCTGTCACATCACAAAGGTTTAAGTCCTAAGAAGGGACTAAAAGGGGCCAGGAATCCTCTCAATTCCTACTTTCCAAGATATGCAGAGGAAGCCCAGAGAGATGCTACCGAGCTGACCCTGGTTAGAAGAGCTGAGCCATGACCTGACAAAGATCTGCCCTTGCTGTGTCCATAGAGGATCCTGAGCTGTCCCAGACCTCTGCCACAGCCACAGCACCACTCTGGCTGCCTGGGAAAGGAACAGATCAATTCCAGAGGAACAGCACAAAGCACCCAAGCTTCAGCTGATGGCACAGTTTTGTCAGGTCACAATGGCACGCACTATAAGTCTATATTATGATTTGACTACACATGCACCTACACATACATCCTTCATCCCAAGGCTCCAGCTGCCACATTTTATCACATTCTAAGACCTATTTCCTGACAGAAATAACAGAGATCTGGCTGCCCAGCACAGCGGAGGAGTGTTAGCACTGCTGGGGACAGGATGAGCCAGCTGGGAAATGCAGCACCACCACGTTACACCATGGTTAAGTGGAGAATGGAACATCCACAACGCCAGGGACGTTCTAAATAACTTCTGAAAGTCGAACACTGAGCCCTCGCTGAAAGCCATCAAACTCCATCCACAGAGTTCCATCTCTCACAATCCATGGCATCACTTCAAGACCTTCTATAAATCAACTTCAACACATGTGGGTGTCTGTTCTTAAGTTTTTGTTCCCATAGTTACCAATGTACTTTACCACAGAAGAGAACAGCAGGTGGCAAGACACAGAACAAAATCACCATTCTTTTAACATATGAAGAGTTGGGAAGTTTCAAATTAAGGTTTTATTGGGAAATGTTTACAGATAGTAACCAAGACGAACACTATCAGATTAGAAAACTGTAAGATCCTTCCATACGTTTAATCCTGAGTCAACAGTAAATTCAATATCCCGCAGGATGATCAATTTCCAGCCCTGCATCAGATGATGCCATGGGATTGCACAACCTAGTGCAGCAATAGTTATGTCTTTGTAATTTGAAATTCTCCCTAGGTCCCCTTGATACCTTCCCATGTACTTTCTACAGAGAAAAGGTGAAGAGGCCTAGCACACTGTATACAAGATAGATTTCTCCAAATAAAATAATCTTTGTGGAATAAAAACAGTAAAAACCACAAACAGTCTGTTCAACTAAAACAAAAATTGACTTGAAGGCTGCTATCAAAACTCTCACAGCTTGCAAGTAATAACTTCTCCATTGTCAACTCAAATAGAGGGCAAAATGACTGGCATTGAATGTGCTGTAAATACCAAGGAGATGCTTTGCATAAATAAGTTTTGTGACTCTTTCTATAATAAAACCAGACACTGTGGCACTGTGTGCTGTCCATTGCCTTCTGCTTCTCCTCAGGCAGAGGAACAAAGGTAATGTCCAGTGCTGCAGCCTCACCTCCTGTCACGTGTCTGCCAGCAGGACAGGAATCAAAACCTAACAGCTGAATTGTACCCGCTGCTGAAACCCTGTGCCACTGATCAGCTCCCCTCCCTGGGGCTCACCAGCCTGTTTATAACACCGAGATAACAACCATTCCTTTGGCTCTCAGAGATATCAACCAGTCCTTTGGTTCTCCCTTTCATCCCCCTTCTCCCAAACTTCTATTGAACACCAGAAGGAAAGAGAACACTGAGAAAGTTGTTTGAACTCAGCTGGTTTAACCTGATTTTTTCACCACACAGTTTCGGAATAAACAGCATTTACAACCTTTATTATTTCAGTCTTAGATCTTTTTCTGATTTGGAGATTGGAAGAACTGAAGCGTTTTGGTGGCCTATTTTCTTATAGACCCATAAATCATCTTGGCTGTTTGAGGTTTTCAGGGAACACACATTCTTCCAAGAAAATCTGTGTTACATAAGATGGGAAGATGCTTGTGTTTAGCAGAGAAGGGGGAAAGGCACTAATGAAAGAAGGCAAAAACAGTTTCAAATAGATCTTGGGGTCTTAGAAAGCCTCTAGAAGTAAAGCTCAGCTACCAACCAGACTTAACTAGTCCTGAGTTCTCAACCACTTCAGTGACAAGAACAGTCCACAGCACCACAACCCCAGCCCCACCCACACCAGGAGCCTCTCTGCAGCACTTCTATTTCCTTCAGTGTTTTATAAACAAGTATTCAAACTTCTGACTAACAACCTGAAAATGAGAGAAAGATCATTGCCTGGACCACTTTGTTTAAACAAAAACACTTCAGTAAGTAGTTTATGCTGTGTGCAGGTGATAAAATCTGGAGGTGCTGCAGTGACAGCTGCAGACAGATGTGTTTGCTGCTGGAATTCCTGCTACTTCTTTTCAGATCACTAAAAGAAAAACGTAAAAATCCCTTGGCTTGCTTCTCCTCTTTGTCCCTCCAAGTTTTATAACCAAAAAGTTGAACTCTGTGTTATATCTTGCTGCACAATTGCTCTCGTGGTATCATTAAATACCTGAGACACTACAAGCAGCCCACAAGCACCAGTGAAAGCTGCCTTGCAGAGTGAATTGTGGCTCTGGCAGTGCCTCGCCTGCAGCCAGAGCTGTTTCCCAAATGTTGGAATTCTGTCCAGCCACAGCTGTCAGGCAAACATCAACCTACCCTCGGGAACGGGACACCTTAGAGCAGGCACATCTTCCAGGTGTCCTAGGAAGGAGTTGTGTCTGAAGGACGATCCTGGAGATCCTTTCCCTTCCCTGTGACTGTAGTTCCTCCCTCACGATACTTTCCCTGTCTTTTCTGGTTAGTTTTGGCAGCTCCTCCAGCGAGGTGCTAAACCTCAGTTACTCCAGTGGGTCTGGTTATCCAAGGTGCATCCAAGCAACAGAAACACAGCTCACAAAGATCGATGTTAAATTACCTCAGATCCCTTTCTGTTTCTCCACGCAATCTTTTTCCTCCCCTCAAAAATAGAAATGCATTAATATTCTTGTTTGAGTGCAGCCCGGCACAGTTGCTTTATTCCACGTTTCTGCCGTTGGTAGTGGAGGGAGCCTGCTCACAGCTCCCTGCTCCCGGTCCTGTTACTGCTTCTGACACATTTCCACCCTGCAGTCCATTGTCTGCAGAGCTCTGCTGCCTCTGAGAATCCGGTGTCAGCACTGTGGGAAAGGCACAGAACAACCACAACCAGGAGAGAATCATGGCTGCCTGAACTGCATGGATTGTCCCCACGAACAGATAATAACCTGCTTCAGGGTAATTCACATCTTTGGTGTGTGCCGGGGACAAGATATGAGATACCCAAGACAGGAACGGAGCCAAGAAATAAATTAATCATTTCATTTTTCAGCAGACAGCACTCTGACACATGTGACAAAATCTCCTGAGCTAATTCTCTCCCCAAATCAAAACTTGCAATTCATTCAGTCACAACTGTGACATGGATTTCTGAGCACAGACACAGTTCTCAGACAGTTGAGCCATGAAAAACGCACAGTGGGGTGGAATCGATTACTAATTAGTAATAAAAGACACATATGCTTGCATCCATAGGAAACAGCTGTGCTGCACTCTGCTCCATTGTCCCACATAAATTGGAAAAGATAAATGCATTGCTCTGTGCAGGCACAAAGTAGATGAGGCATTCATGCTTTGTTAAACTTTCCAGACACTCGAGGGTGTTTGAAATTATGATGCATGTTAAATTTAAGCAGATTTATTATCCGCGTGTTCCGAATGTAATGAACACTTCACTGCCTCACATTTCCTACTTTTAAAAATAGCACATTTTCTAGACTGAACACACACATGTGTCTAGTGTAGGTCTAACACAAAACTTTTAGTCATACAGATGCTCTGAAGCAGCAATTAATTTCTAATTTTAAACATTTTCCTATGTATTTATGCACTCACAGCTTCAACTGCCCACAAGAGCAGGTACAATAAAAGAGTTCCATAATAATAGTGGAGAAATGCTGTGTCTTTTTAAGCCAAAGGAATTTGGGGTACTTTGCATCAGAAGTTCTTAAATAAAAAAGTTTCATCACAAAAATTCTACCTGACACACTCAGATCACTCCACCTGTTGCCAAAATGAGGACAAAACAATTTGCACTCTGAGGCCTGATAATTAGATGGTTGCAACCATAATACATTTGGGTTTGGATAAACATTGTCCAAACTTTGTTTGCCCACACAAGATTGAGGCAGAGGATGAAGATGCAGCAATCCAAGAAGATCAGTGTAGAGTGTGAAAATTATCGTTCACTATCTGCACTAATTAGGACTCTGGGTACTCATTAAGAAGAATTAACTCACCTTTTTGCACAGTGAAAAGGTATCTCAAATCACACCTTTTTGTTGTGTACTTTGTATTTTGTAATTAGAACAAACTCCCATAGCCGATACATGAGATTTCTGTGTCAGGTTTTCGGTGCGTAGAGAAATCAAAAATGAGATATCCAAGTTCTACGCGAAATTTCCAGGCTTGATCCTTTACTTCCCAGCACTCTCCTTATGCAATGCTTTCATTTAGACCATCCTGAGTACTGGTGCAGAATTAATCAGGTCAGCAAAGGGGCTGCCAGCCACGATTACTGCACCTTTAAATACTTCTTTTCACCGTCACTTCAACTGTTACTCTTCTATTTTTAAATCGGCTTCAAACTCAAGACCCACGGGCAGGGGGCAAATCCTTCCCCAAAAATGCCACGGACAAGAGGCCAACACCATCCTCAGGTCTTGAGGTTATTCCCCTTTTTCCTACAGCTTGTTTACTGGATTGTTAAGCATTCTGGCAGCAAATGGAAGGGGGTGGGGAAGAAGACGAGCTGCCACATTTCTAAAATTAGCATCTTCTGTCTCCGAGAAGCCTGTGGAGATTTAAAAAAAAATTAGGTTTCTCTGCAAGATGCAGAGAGATGTGGAATTTAAACTGCGTTACACAGCTAAAATCCTGAGCTGTGTTTCATACCTGCGAGCTAGTTCACCTACACCTTCCCTTTCATCCCCCTCCTCCCAGCCGTCAGTCAGAGACTGTTACAAAATTCCTGGTCCGTTTTGTGGTAAAAAGGAATTGCATTCATGTGCCCTGTCATCCCCAGGCAGCTCCACGACATCTCCTGCTCCCCGGAGCCACAGAATCACTCCCTGTTCCAGGTGGCTCCTGCTGGGCTCTCCCACAGCCTCTGCAATTCCCTGCTCACTCATTTTCCCCCCTCTGCTGTGGTTTTTTGTGTGCTCAGGTACCAGGTAATGCCCTGCTCAGGGGATGTGTTGTGTCCTTCTCCGGGATGTGAACATTCCTGCCTGCTGCAGGGAGCTGCTGTGCCACGTATGGAGCGTGGATAGAGCCAGGATTGCTCCAGTTCCAGAGCTGAGTTGTACAGACATGTTGGTTTTAACACAAACACTGCCATGAGAACACCATTAAAAGTGACATTTTGATCTTTCCTGTTTTATTAATAAAACCCAAGGGTGAAAGAACTGACTGTGCCTCGGTTCACTCAATGCCACCGTTGCCATTTGTTCTGCACAAAAATATCAGACTATTACAACAGACCTGTGCTGAAAAATCCTGACCCAGAATATTGGGCCTTCACAGATGGGCTTCAAGTTAGAAATGGAAGAGACTCAAGAATAAAACTCAAGTTTCTTTCCAAGAACCACTGAGGGTGCCAAAGTCTTCCTTTGGATCACCTCGTGAAGGAACCAAAGGCTCAGCCATGACACAAATGCAGACTGGCACAGGCGGAATTAAAACATATGGGACTGGAAGGGTTTGTTCCAAAAGTCCCTTTTCTTCTTTAAGCAATTACATTTATTCTACTCCTATTACAAGCCACAGTTCGTGTCTTATGACAACTATATTTACTTCGATTTCTTTCAGGTGTTGGAAGCATCAGTGAGCAGTGTTGCATCAGAGAATTGTGAAAAGAAATGGGAAGGGTTTTTTTTAGGATTTCTACAAAGGAAAGTTCCCAAAATAATTCATGTATTTTGAATCAACATGTTTTGGCTCAACAAAACAGTTACTGGCTTAAAAAACACATGAGATAGTATATAGTATATAGTATAT
>VYZR01022215.1:37197-76562 GCA_013400675.1 Oxylabes madagascariensis | reverse complement strand
GGGGCTCTGGGCACCCCTGGGGCCAGCACCACGGCTCGGCTGCTGCCGAGCTCCAGCCTTGGCTCCATCCCAGCCTGCGGAATTCCCGGGCATCGCACGCGGGCGGGAGAACCTCACCCTTGTGCCGGTTCCCACGCGGGCAGCGAGAGGCGTGGGGAGCCCTCTGGAGATGCTGACTCCGGGTTTCCACTCCAGGGAAGTGACTCAGGCCCCTCCGGACGCCGTTGCCGCCACGTTGGGAAGAGCTGATCAAAACTCGGCCGATTATTCTGCCGGGCATCTCTAATTAAAGCCAATAATGGGGTTAATTAAAGCGCATGAAAAGCGGGATGTGCAGCACCAAGCCAGCATTTCTTTCTCAGCCTGTGCTTGGTATGTGATGTTGAGTCCATTCATTAGCCCCTGGCCAAGGCCTTACAGACCACATGCACTTTGCCAGGTGTATTGGTCTGTGCTCATAGCAACAAAATTAGCATCAGAGTCATTCATTTTCATTGGACGGCTTTTTTTTTAAGCCAATGGCAGGTATTTTCAATCTTCTTTTATTTTTATTCATAGAAAGGGAAAAGTTGTGAATAATATCTGCACAAAAGAACAGAAAACAACTCCCCTATACTCATCAAAATTTTATTTCTATTTTAATTTACACATTTAGGGAGCTTATCTCTGAATACCAAATGAACCCACCTACTTTAGTTTGCTCATTAAGCATAATTTTATATGCATGAAGTGGTATTTTTGAGGCAATATTAGTATAGGCAGCTGGGCTCTGGATCCATATCTTTGCCTACGGAAGTCAATGGGAAAATGTTCATTTATTTCAGTGACAGTGAGGTTGGACCTTAGTGAATAGTTATCTATGTGTGCATGAAAACACAGCAATGCCTTTAAGGAGATGCACAGATACTACTCTGCTCACACTTTTAGGCAATCTGAAGAAGCAGTTTTATTCCAACTAAAATATAGGAGCACCTTACGCTATACCAAATAACTTTCCAGAACAACTACAATAAAAATACTAAGGCATCACTGTATCTACTTATTAAGAAGAATAGTGCTGCATAAAAACAATAATTGCATTTTGGGAGTTGAATTTTGTTGCACAGACCATTTTTAGACTCTAGGGTTTAAAAATTAAGATCTTGTGATGGTTTTTGTGCCATCAGGGTAGGAGAAGGGAGGAATCCTTATTTCAGCGCGGCTGTGCTGACAGAACTGATGCAAGTTTAGTGGTCAGGCTGTGCTTTTATCAGCATACCTTTTATTCCACTTGGAGATGGTTTTACTCTGCTGGTCAAAAGTACACTGCTGCCTTTGTGTATATTAGCAGGCCTAATTATCAGTGCTTGGCTGAAGGAAGTACCAGAAAGTTAATATGAAAATACAGAAGGGATTATTTAATTCTTGTACAGATTCCAAGGCACCAGTTCAGCCTGCACCAGCAGAAGCTGGGAGCTGCACACACACTCCCAGTACACCGAGCATTGGCTTCCAGTTCAGATTCAGCCACAGCTTGGTTTGCAGCACTTGTGCTCCTAATAAGCTTGGGAATTGGAGACAAATGCCAATTCCTCAGTTATTATGAATTATCCTCACTTATTGGCTGTTTACATGTGCCATGGTAGTAACTGGATGTGAAAAGAGCCGAGCCTGTGCTTGTGAAGACAACTGTGTGGTAGCTATTTAAATGTCAGTTCCCTTCCATTGGCAGGGTAGTGGTTTTCATAAACAGTTTGGAAGTTTCTCTTTTTTCCCTTTTCTTTCTTTTTTTTTTCTAAATGGCTCAATGTTGATTGTATCAGCAAAGCTATTATGCTGAGCCCCTGCAGTAATTTGTCAAATAATCATCTCCTGGCACTTTTTTTTTCTTTTCCACAAAGGCACTAATGATTACAAGTATGATTAATAACTGAACTAAATTGTTATTGCCGGGAAGTTTTAGTGCATTCAGGAAATCGTGACCTGTATTAAAAAAAAAACAAACCTTGGGGACAAGAGAGGTTGGTCATACTTCACAGAAGGAATGTACGACCTGTACATGTTTCCTTTTACCCTGCCATGCTTTTTTATTAGATCTTGGGATAGTAACCTCACATGGGTCATTCCTCGGTCAACTGCTCATCTCTGCTGTTGTTCCAAGCAGCCTTCCCGAGCCACTGCAGGAAGGACCGGATGATTTCTTTCAGGAATAGCACTATTTATAAAATAAATATAAAATCAGCTCTCCATTTTGTGCAAGCAACAAATTATGAGAACTCCAGCAGCTGTATATTTGTTGAGCACCCGCCTCCTGTGAGTATAAATTGCACCTTACTGAGTAGAAATAAAATACAGCCCACCAGAGACTTTGCTGCAAGGTGTAGCTGCTTGTGTATGGGCAAGTAATGACTTGCATTTTCAGCTGCTCCTTAGTAAGAGCCTTAGTAATTGGAATCAGTTATTCAAAACATCTCTAAATGTGATTTAAATGGCAAGGATTTAATAACATAGAAAGAAGTCATTACAGAGGTTCAAGCAGGGGAGAAGGGAATTCCGTTTTTCAGAGCAGAGGGAGAAAAATAAAGCAATTACTTGATGTAAAGGCCAGAAACAGGACTCCTGCTGTCACAGAGAAATCAAATCTGTCAGCAATTAGTGGGATCTTAGGAGGCAAAGAACCCTTCAGTGTTGAACAGTGAATAAGGGGTTAGCAATTATATGAACTGATAAAAGTGTTCTGGTTTTCAAACAGCAGGTTAACAAGGCTTACTTTTTTCATAACTTCATGCAGATGTGATGAGTCACACTTTGTGACATTTTTCAGGAGGACTGTATGAAAAGGTAAGAAAATAATAAAGCACATTGCATTGCTTTTGCTTTTAAGATGCTACTGATTTACTTACTGCAAAACGACCCAGGGCACAATGATGGGACCAGCCTCAGTGTCTGTCACTTCTCGCCGGGGCCAGGCAGTCGCTTGCTGAACTCTGCCTTTAAAAGCACCGTTTGTCCTCCATATGTGAGCAAAAAAACCCCAAAACCCAGCATAAACATAATCAGGTCTCATTCTATTTGACGTCAGAAATACTCAGGAATTCCCAGCAGAAGGTATTTATACCCTGCAAGATTGATTCTTGAACAGAAGGGTTCACAGAGGGAAACGGAAACAGACGTGATTATGCCTTTTTAGTCTCGACTCCATCTAACGCTCTGAACACTGTATAGACATTACATGATTAACTGGCACAACAAAAAGAATATTTGTAGGAAACCGAAAGTTGAGGAGACTTTCTCCATATGTCAGAGAGGCTGAGGTAGAACTAGAACTCTGATCATGTGCTTTTATTGACTTTAATGGGGAACTTTAAGAAACAAGAAGCAGAAAGGGACTAGAAACTCTAGATATACATCCTGTACCTTGAATAGCATATAGGGAAACAGTGAGCTTTGAAGACTTCATCTTCATCCTAGGCTATCCTATTTTGTTCAAAGGCACCAAAGCCCTTCAGAGCAGGAAAACAAAGGAGCTCTGGCAGTTTCAAAAGGCTTTCTCTCTCAAAACAGAGGGATGAAGTGTGTCTAGACTGAGACACAAAATCCTTCTGGAATGTCTAAAGAAATTAGGGCTATTGAGATTAGCAGGGAAAGCCTTTCAGTGGGATCAACATTCACAGAGAGCACTGCTTTACAATCATCTCTAAGTGCCCAGTTCATCCACTGAAGCAAAAGCCTCACTGGCTTTATGTTGGCTGCTTGGTCTGGGGTGTGTCAGACTCCTAGAGGCAAGGACAGGGGGCTGCTGAGCTCCTCCAGACTGCAGAAGAAGCTGGAGCAGTTTGTGCCTGATCAGGGATTTGTACTGGGGCTTTTTCCCAGTCCAAGCCAGAGAGCAACCTCAGCATTGGCTGCAGGAACATGAGGTGGTCTGAAGCTCCAAGGTAGAAAGGTGCAGCTGGGGCTGTTTCTGTGCTGCCACCACATTCCCTACGCAGCACTGGGAGGCATCCTGCCCACTTACCCAGGATTTTCAAAATCTGATGTAATGCAGAGCTATTGCATCTGGCTTGGTATTGTGTATTAGCATATTGTTGGGTGTTGTCTCAAAGGTAAATCAGGAGTTAAAGCAAAACAACAAAACCAAAACCTCAGCCCAGATCAAGATTTCTCTCACCTAAAAATTTCTCAAAGGCATTCTTTGTAGATTGGGGTATAGGGGCAATAATAGAAATTGCAATATTTCTGTTGAGAAGTTGATATTAGCTTCCAAAACACATGCAAATCTTCTGTCAAATCAACATGGGAGGAATGTCTCCGGGAAGCATTAGATCACCCCTGTATCCTAGTCACCTTGGGAAAGGAACATTTCAAAGCAAATTCAGATATATTCCCCAGAAACTATTAAAAAAAATCTTGAACTTCATTCATTTCCCAAGTGACTTAGATTTTTTGTTAATATGTATTTTAGGTCCTAGGAAGGTGTAGAAACCACTTCATACTAAAAAAGATTGAAAGAAAAACAAAAAAATGTAAGCACTAGAGGATGGACCTGCGTCCTTAAGTGAATATATTTTCTTTTTTCAAAATAATTCAAATTCTTTGAAAGACAGTACAAATTTCAGAAGTTTTTGTCCTGTGATGTGTTCTAAAAAAAACCCCATTTTCCAGATTGTTTGCAGGTGAATTTATCTGAGCACTCTTTTTTGTTTCTGGAAAGATGGTGGATGTCCATGGGAGAGAATAGCATTTCTTAACCCTTGGGCCAGCACCATCTTTTTCTCTCCTGTGCACTCACAGGATTGCCTGAGCTGAATATCACACTGTGAAGAACTCCTTTTCTGATCCTTCGTGCTTTCTCTGGGATGAAGGAAATCTTCCAAGGAGATTCACTTTCAAGTGAATTCATCAGGTGGCTTTGACCTGGGTAAATCCTTTGGATGTCATATCAAAATGCTTGAGACAGCTTCCCGTTTTCTCACCTTTTGAACCCAATCCTGGGTTGCTCTCTGATCCTCACATTTTTGGTTCATGGTGGGTGAGTTAACACACAATTACCGCTGATCTCAATAGCAATTCACGTCCTCATTATCTTGCCAGATCAGGCCTTGGTTAGGTGTTTCACAATCTCACATGAAGGAATTGCTAAATGGCAAGTGCCTGCTGAAAAACAGAAGCATAAATCCCACGGAAGTGATTTTTACATTAATCTCTTGGCCGCAAAAACACTGAGAAGTGACGAAAGAGTGGTTATCAAAATGAGAGGTAAAAAGAAAAGAGACAAGATCTTGGCCTGTGTGATGAGTTTAGATGGGGTATAGTGATGATGGTTGCACATTCGACACCTTCTGTTTTGCTTCCAGAAACTGGCAGTGAAATGACTCTTCTAAATCCCAGTGCATGGAAAGTGACCACTCCCAAGGGAAGATCACACCGTGCTGAGAGCTCCAGTGTGCAGGTGGAAGGAGGGTTCTCCATGGGACATTGGAATATGGTAGAAGCTGATGCCTACAGGTTCAGCAGAATTTTCTGTTTCTGGTCAACATCTTAGAATTTGTAGGATGTCTCCTGCCATGTTTCAGGAGTTACCTATACAAAAGTAGCAAGAACAAGATTCAAATTTCGGTTTGAAGTTTTGAATTTCCTGCTTCTCTCAGAGCAGAGATTCATGGGATTTACTCATTAAAGACCCGCCAGAAGCCAACGATCGTGCTGGCATCCAGCTGTCTGCCTTCTTGTCTGGCCAAAATTAGTAGTTTTTAGGGAAAATCTTTGGTGGAAACCAGCATGACTTCACATTTCTTTGAACTTCTTTCTTTTGGCTTCAGGTCTGAACGTGTCACACAGGCCACACTTATTGTATTACTTGCTAGTCATGGACAATTTTCAGATTTTTATGGTGATACAACAGCAGCTGTCATTGAGTTAACTCCTCTGTAGGGCACACAGTGGGTTGGAGAGTGCCTTGGCCATCCTGAGCATGCTACCCAAATGCCTTTCGAAACGCCTCTTCCCTGTAAACTCAATTAACTGATTGTTTCTACTGGGCAGCACCCATCTGTTGCTTCCCATGAAAATTCGTGTAGGTAGAGGAAGTAGAATTTATATTTGGGAAGATATTTTCTTCCTTTGCCTCTAGAAAGAGAAGTGACATGGATGTACTTACAATAAACAATCCTATGCCAGGTTCCATAGCTGCAATTTAGGGATGAATTATTTCAAGTCAGTGCCCTGGGACTTGCAGGCAGGGACAAGGCTGTCACCAAAGTTGGGCTGGGCTGGCACAGGTTATTTGATAAATGGTTTCCTGTGGGTCACGCTGGTTCTGAGTGGCTGCAGGGGGTGCCTGGGCTTCCTCCAGGGAACCTGCAACATCCCTGTGGGGCCATTTTCTCAACCTGCTCTCCAGATTTCAGTGATTAAGATCTTATCTGGGGCAACTTTCATCCTCTAATATCCGCAAACACTTTGCAAAACAGCACGCAAGGTATCCATGGCTATTTACCGTCAGGTTACCACTTGGTAACCTGATTGCATCAGACTGGAGGAGGAAATTTATTTCCTTGTGAAATATGATCTCTTAAAAATCCCTGGGACGGCAGGCATTGCAATGCACCATGCGTGGTGGCATTGCTGCCTCCAACAGAGGCTGGAGATTTAGCTCGATTATGCTGTAGTTTGTCATTAATAAAAGGGATTTTTCACAAATGAAAGTGTAAGTGTAGGAAATGGAGTGCCACTTTGTCCCTGTCTCATTGCTCTGTGTGGGGAATTTGAAGGAGCAAGTTCCTTATCAGGAACCAGGGGAGAGGAATTCTTTTCAGGTAAGTCAGCGGCAAAGTTGCAAAATAACCTGTGCTGAACATAGAGAGGCCTCTCCATTTCCAGAATTCCTGTTCGCCTTGTTGCAAACCTTATCTCAATTGCAAATTTGAGGGATGATTTTTTTTTTTTTTAAATCACCTTCCCCTTCATGTTCCAAAACTGCTGTATGTTAAATTTTGCTGTTCGCCAACCCCCTACCCCTGACTGCATTTAATCTGCCAACAAAGAGTGTCGTGGTTGTGCTGACGCCAACATATTTGGCCAGTTTGCATCCAAAACACCGGGCAGAAGCGGCAGGGTTTGTGCCTTTCTCAGTGGCATTGTTGGGCAGCAGAGTCACCGGCAAGCTGAGCTGGGAGCATCCAGCTGGCCGCAGCCCTTGGGATGAGAAAGGAGCGCTCGGGGTTCATTACACAGCACGGATGTGGTGGCATTGTGTGCCTCGGGATCCCGGCTGCCTCTGGCTCTGCCACAAGACCTGGTTTTCTGCCTGGATGCTCGGGTCTCGCTTTCTTTCCATTGTGTTGTCTGGTGCCCAGGAATAAAGGATACTCGGGCGCGCAGGGAGGGAGTGGGAGGAAAAAAGGAGCATAATTTGTAAAGGAAATATTTCCACTAGCTAAAGTTCTAATTGACAACATTGGTGTTTAGTTAGCCAGTTCACTCTAGGAATCGTATTTATTAACTTACACAATGTTTTAAATAATGCTGGTTCCTTCCTTCCTCAGCTTCTTGCATATTTTCGTAATTTGTTGTTGACATGACAGCCTCATTCAAAACAAAGTTACAATCTTCTACAGGATCAAACCCAGAAATATATTTCTTTTTTAAAAAAGGAAAGTAAAATTGTTGTCATAATTATTTTGAGCTCGTTCTGGTTTTAGAGGTCAGCGATTTCCATGAGTTTTTAAATGAGTGATTTAAAAAATGGTTTTAATCTAGGTTGTTTTAGAATGATATTGAGAAAGCCCTTGTTCATATAAAAAGCAAGACAAGAAGAGTTTCAAAAGTTATTTCAGAAATTCTTTTTTTTTTTTTTAATTCAGAAGCAAAACAAGGCCATCTTTAATTAATGTTAACTTGTTGAAGAACATTAAAACCTACTAAAATTTTGCCAACCATGCTAAAGTCACAACCATCTTTGCTTCCAAGGAAGCTCCCAGCCTGAAGGCAGCAGCCACATCCCTGTGCTCGGTGCACGGTGGATCCAGGAGCCTCTGGGGGAGGTACCCACATACCAGAGCAGGGCAGGCACACAGACACCTGCAAAAGCAGACAGTCTTTGCAGAAGCAGCATTTATAATACATACTGCTCGTTAACAAGTCAAGTACTTTAAATTAATACTTTGCCAGCTCATTTGTTTTCATTCGGGGAGAAACTATTCTACGGCTGTGTTCGCGTAAATCACCTTTTTTTATTATTTATTTTTTTGATGGGTTCCTGATGCCACAGGGCTTGTTCCAGTGGGAAAGAATCGCCTGTGGCTCCCGTGATCTTTGGTCAGGTCTCTGCGTTTTTCGGTTTAAAACCCGTAGCCCATCCATCATAATAAGACTTTTTTTTCCGGGGCTGAGGGTACCTGCTGTGGACACATCGGCAGCCCAGCCGCACTGAGATAACAGCCAGGCAGGTGGTAATTACTGTGATTAACCACTGTCACTTACCTGCAGATTTCAGGCAGTGGCTCTGTTTTAGGACAGCCTCTTTACAGTGCTGCCTTCCCTGGGCGTTCAGTGCAAGTCCATATATCTGTTTGGGGGTCTTTGCAGTTTGCAAACCCTTTTTGTGCCCTGGGTGCTGTTACTTGTGGTTTTATGCAGCACCTAGTATGACCTGGTAAAATTCCTGTCATATTATCTGCTAATTAATACCAGCCACAGAAGTTGTAATTTGGTATATTCTTCCCTGTACCTGCAGTTACATTTTTCATCAGTTCAGTCACTTGTTGCACAAACAGAAATTTAACCACAAGCACTGATCTTCCTCCCCGTTAACCTCAGGGCTTCTAACTTGGCTCCTCCCTGCTCCTAAATCACCGTTTATTGCTATTTTCACAAGAGAAGATTAATGGACTAAATGGGCACAGGTAATTCTGCATTGTTCGAAGTCTCTTCAAATAGCACCTGCTGTAAATTCTTCAGCGCTCCTTATCTCTGCAGAAAATCTCGGTCTTTAAACAGTTTGTTCAGGGGAGGAGGGGGTGTCAAGAGCCACGGTGCCCCGGGAGCTTTGAAAGGCATCTCTGAGGTTTTGTGAGTGCCGTGCTGTTGGTTGGGAGGGTTTTGCTTTCGAAGGTTCTCAGCCATGTAGGAGCATTTCTCCGAGCCAGTGGCCTCTCAGAGAGAGCCCAGGCTGCTGCTCCAGGGTTCACCAAGGCTGTGGGAGAAGTGCCCACACTAATGGTTGGAGACATTAACTTTCCCTTTGTAATTTCCTCTTGTTTGGTGCGTTCAGCTCTCAGCTGAGCTTTGTTCCAATAGCCTGGGGGGGATGTGACTTCACCCAGATATAAAACACACAGGCACAAAAAGAAAATGCTTGAAAAATTGCAATGACATGGTTGTGTTGGTAGCTTGTGATTTTCTGAAATGAAATGTGCCTAGACAATGAAAATTGAGCCAAGATACTGTATTTTCCAAGCAACCTTTTTAGCCTTCAAAGGGACTCCTTGGAAAAGCTGCGTGCCAGCAAGCCACCTTTCCTATGCCATCATTTTGTGCAGCGCTAAGAGGAAAAAAGCCCAGCATAATGGCTCGGAATGCATCAAGTAGGTGTTGAATCAGGTGGAGGTGGATGGATGGCGAGAAACAGCGAGTGGAAAAGCCAAACAGCGGAAGGCACAGCACAGTGGGTGCAGGAAAAGGGCTGCCTCTCCAGCATGGCACACACCAAGGGTCTGGCCAGGGAACCGTGCCCCACACAGGCACCGGTGCCTCTGTAACTCATCCGGGTTTTGGGGGATGCAAATTAGCTGTGCCAGTGCAGAAAACACAGGACTTGTGTGTCTAACTAGTTGCAGGTGGAAACCCGTGGGCAGCGTTTCAAGAAGTGGCTTTGAAAGTTGGCCCGTTGCGACCATAAACAAGAAACTAAAGAGCTTTACAGTATGTACTTACAGCTTTTAATTTTCTCCCCCTGTTCACAGATATCCGAGTATCTCGCACACTCGCGGACAAGCATTTTGATTGTTCAGCCCTGGTTTTACATTTAATAGCCTTGCTACCTTCTCCCCACAGCGATCACATTCTGCTCCCACATGTGGAAGAGTTTAGGTTTCTCTTTTGCATAGAGGTGGGAGGCGGGCGGGCTCGGCTTTCACGGTGGGGCTTTGTCTGCGGGCCAGCAGGAGCCCAAGCCCACCAGTGCCACCAGTGTTGGAGCTCCAGGGCTGGCATCCCCTGGCACCACCTGAAGACAGGATTTCTGCCCATTCCACAGCAATTCCCACTGCTGGTGGCCCCAAGAAGCCATTAACAATCGGTGCAATTTTAGAGCAATTTTTGTTTACACACAAGGACTCGTTATCGTCGTCATCTCCGTATTGTTGTTTTACATAACAGCTGCAGTAGAGCAAGTGCACTTCGATCAATAGTTTCATTTATAATAAAGTAATAAATTAGGAATATTTTTCCCTTGACAATAAGTTTTATGCCAAGATTTTGTGTAGCTTAAAGCAAGTTGTCAATTAGGCTACTTAAATTAATTTTTGGCAGCAGTTAATTGAAGCCTAGAGTCTTTTGTCTTTAAACAGCTAATCCTAAACAAGAAAATACAATGATTAAATGTTTCTTAGACAATATTATTCACAGAATTTAAAATATAGCATTTAATTAAGATTTGGACTTGTTAATATTTTTTTTATTTCTTTAGAGAGATTAATTTAAATTTCTTCAAGTTGAATTGCTACCATGACTCTGATTAAACTGGCTTACTGCAAGGCTACAGCCAGAGACCTTCCAACACTTCTACAGCTCTTACAGCCAAAGGCAAATTATTTTGGATTACTTCCTGAAGAGACATATATTGTCCTTTCAGAGAAGCAGGACAATATTCCATTTGGAGCTCTGGAAGTCTAGGAGTTGTGTTCACAGGATAAAAATGCTGTATTATTACACTCAGGTACTGGTAAATATGCTAAAGGAATAAAGGACTTCAAAAAGGCTTTACAGCATGGTCAGGTTCTGGGCAGGAAACCAAGACTTCTTAAAAACAGAAATCACAGAGGTTTGCTTCAAAAGGGCTGTTAACCAAAAAACCATTCCAAAGCTATGATTAGACTAATGTCCTTCATATCAATGAAAGTAGAGCAGCTAGAGATCTCCCAGTCTTGATCTAAAATCATTCCAATTCTGGAAACCTTCTTTATTCCTGATTAAATGTACCATATGGTATCATGAATTGCAGAGAAATGAGTCCTGATAGAGTAATACTCCTGATTGAATCTCTTCTTTATACCCACCATCAGTTATGGAGAGAGAATTAAGGCTCAATTCTTTGGTTTGTTACACAGGAGTAAAGATTAGATAATTATAAAGCTTCCTCCTATGAAATCTTGGAAGCTAATTTGTAATTAATGAATTAATTAAAGAGCTAAAAAGATGATGCTTTTTAAATGGTAAATGGATCTAGTCACCTTCTCTCTCATAATTGTCTTCTGTGCTTCCTTCTTTACTGATGGGAGAAATGTACACAAAATCATGAAATCATGGATTCACACTATCATGGAATGGTTTGGGTTGGAAGGGACCTTAAAGATCATCTACTTCCAGCCCCTTGCCATTGGGAAGGACATTTTCCACTAGACCAAGTTGCTCAAAGCCCGTCCAACGTGGACTTGAACATTTCCAGGGATGGGTCATAACAACTTCTGTGGGTAACCTGTGCCAGGGCCTTACTGCCCTCACTGGTGAGAATTTCTGGCTGATATCTCATCAAATCCTGCCCTCCTCCAGTGTGAAACCTGCACCCCTCATCCAATTGCTAAACTCCCTGATAAAAACTTCATATGTTTAAGAGTATTCTGAAGCAAGAGGCTGTTAGTTAAGTACCCTGCACATGCATAATCACAATCATATCCCCCTTCTGGGCAATGGGAGACCTCCCACCACATTTCCTTGTTTCTCCTAGGAAAGGAGTTTTTGGGGCTTCAGGCACTGTTTGAACTAACTTTCCACACAGCTCTTTCATTGCTACTGCCACAGTCCATGTGAAGGCAAAGTCCATTGGTGCAGAATCCATGGACCAGGACAGCAGATGGAAGCAGCTGGGAGCAGTCCAAGCTGAACTGCTTTGGTTTGAAACAAAGAAATTGCTTTTAGAAAACCATCTAAGTGACTTCTTTTGCAAGAGACCTGCAGTACTGCCAGTCCCATGGCATTCAGAATTCAGTCCCATGTATTTAGAATGTCCCTCCTCAATTATAGATTTTTAAGACAAAGAAATGTTGAGATCCCTTAATTAACATCTTAATGTGTTGGAGCCTTTGAACTTCTCATTCTCGACTACTTCTTTGAAGCCAAGTAGCTAAAACCCCGTTCAAACCAAATTAAATTCAAATGCATTTACAGGACTTTAGCGACTGGGTCTTCCAGAAAACCATCGAAATCCATGAATCATCCTAAAACTACAAGGGAAGCTGAGAATGCTGCTCAAGGCCATATGTCTCACAAAGAAAGAGCATTGCTTTTGAACTGCACTCACTGAGCCTGGCTGGGTTTTGAAAATTAATAGGAGAACTTCCCTGTTCTGGGCAGTGGTCTTTTCTTAAGTCTCAGTATCATTCAGCACAGCAGTACTGAATGGGTATACAGAAACACCTCCAAAAAACCCAGAAAGGAGAATGACCAAAATCAAATATGAAATGAATGGAACTGTTTTCATTGTCCAAGTTGACAGAAACGCAAGTCTTTTTCATTATTTAGAAACAATGTCTCTTCTCTTGTGAAAAACTGATTTTCGAGAAAAAATTATTTAACTTTTAATGAAAACCCAAACGTTGGAAAGATGGTAGTCAAATATAAACTCAAAATATAGTATCAAGATCAAATGTTTACTCATGGGCAACCACTGAAAACCCCTTGAACTACATAAATTAAGAACAGATGTTTTAAATTAAAACACATAAATTACCGATGCTATATTACTATAAATTTCAATGATGAAAACACATCAGACAAGACTTTAAGGGAGATTCTAAAGGTTACATATAGGAGTGTTTTCCATTATTAAAAAAGTGTCACCTGAAGAAGTTCCCTGGAAGAATGTAGGAGGACCTGTGTAAAGTATCTCAGGTTACTGTGACAGAACTCAAAAAAATTCCTGTTTTTATTCTGAGTCAGTGTTGTACATCTCAGGCATTTCTTTGTTTAGTTTCTGGTGTGTGTTCAGCCTGAATAAGGAGCTCCATGCATCTCAGTCTATTTCCAGCTGGACATGGACTTTCTCCCCATCCCCTACGCAGAGAACACAGCTGGAACCAGTAACATCTCTGAAAATGAACTGAACTTTTGGGTTCAACCATTGCATCATGCTTCAGGCTGCTCAGCATCTTTCTAACACCAGTGCAATTTGGTATTATTTCCACTAAATAATGGTCAAATCTTGTATATGTGCATGGAAAATTTCCATGTCTTCAGGATAGCACACTAGTTAAAAATATAATTTATCCAGAGTAAACAGTAAAAACAAAAGCTGTATTTATAGCTTATTATTTTAGAGGGGTGATATTTACCTCCAGCTGCAGCAATAGACTTGTGTTAAGCAGTTTTGGTTTTGAACAGTTTGAAACAGCGCAACAGCGTTGAAAATCATATATAAGTATAATAAACAGATGTTATAAATATATAAAATGTGTATACATGTACAGCTGAACTATGTAAGTGCACAAATATATATATATATATTCTCACACATAAGTGCATGTGAATGTAGACATTTTCTTAACTACACACATATGTAGTACATTTTATTAAGAAACCCCAAATTTTCATGTATTTATTCTAGCTGTTTATATTAAAGCTTCTTTGGTTTCTTTTAAAGGCCTTTTCAGACTTATCTATTATGACCGCCCAATATTTGTATTTAATATTCTATATCTAGCAAACTGTTTCTCATCTAGGATTTTACTAGATACAGATGAAGCATTGCTTAAAGAGAAGAAAAATCAACTCATAAAAAATGCACCTTGTAAATACCATAAAGTATTTGTTCATGAGTTTCTTTGAAATCTCTGTTTGTATTATTATTTTCAACAATGATGCAATCAGTAGGAACACAGTATCAACAACTGGCACAGCCAGAGGTGGAAGAAGCAAAAATGATAGACACTCCCTGATATTTTTCCATGCTGTAATATTTGAAGAACATTTGAGGTACTCACAGTCCTTGATTTATAAACTGATACCCCCTCCCGCACACACACCCCAATTTCTATTTCTGTATGAAAGAGGATATTTTTTACTGTAAATTGACATTAGCTTTTCAGAGGCTGACCTGCCTGAGGATGATTTGTTGGGTTTGGACATCCAGCCACCATTAATTTATCTTGGGATTGGACGTGAAACCCTACAGGTGTCTTTGGAAATATTGAAAAATTGTGTTACAGAAAGAGTAATTTACACACAGGTGTTTTTTTTCTCTTTTGAAACATGACTTGTAAACAGTAAAATTAGTTTCTTTGTCAGTGAAAATTGATTCACTGTCTGCCACAGTCAGCTCTGCTCTCTGTCTCTAAAGGCAGAGCTAAAGTGCCCCAGCATGTTGTGCAAAGCTCAGGTGACTGTCCAGGATGCTTTTCTTTGTATAAAAAGGGGAGCTTAAAAAGCAGATTCCTGCATCCAGAAGCTCTACAAGATCATCATTAATGATAGGATTTCATCAACCTGCCATGTATTATGCTGAATGACTTCTTCTGTAATTAAATCAGAGCTTCCAGGAAACAACCAAGCTACAGACCCCCCAATTTTCCTGCTGATTTTTGCCTGTAGATAATCACCAACACCATAAAAATATACATCTTTCATGTAACTGAAGTTTACCCAGCTGTAACATCAAAATCTTTCTTGTCACTACATCCACTTTCAAAACATGTAGAAAAATGCTCAAGCTGCAAAATTTTGAGCCTTCATCACACCCTGCCTGCACTTCACCCTCCTGGTGACCACCATCCTCTGCAATTTCAGTAGAACAACCTTTTAAAAATAAGACCATGTATTTTCCTAATCCACATTTTGTCATTCTTCCTTTCAAGCTTATGCAGCAATTTGGAGCTGAGCTAACCTTCCTATGACCTTGAAAAGGTAAGTGAAAACCCTGTGTTAACAATTCTTCTCTCCCCTTATTTGGGTAAACTAGAAGCCATGAGAGCCTTTTTATTGACTTTCACTACAGTTTTCACCCTTGGCAGTACAACTGAACCTGCCCTGACCTCTTTTGACCAAGCGCCTTTGTCCGACAAACCCTTCAGAGCATCTTGCAGCCAGATGTGAGCCCCCACAGCCCGGGCGAGTGTGCCTGACTGTACGGATCCCCTGCTCCCTCAGCCCGCTGCCAGCTGGCCTGATCCGCAGATAAGACCCACTGGCCGGGTTAAGAAAATGACACCTGATCGTGGGGCTGCTCTTGTTCCCATGAGTGCCCCCTCTCTGAAGGCTCAGTGGCCTCTGGAAGAGCTGCTCCATGCTGAAGGGAATAAATGCAGCACCTTCCACAGGCTGCTGGAGGAACGGGCGTTGTTCCTCTACCGCCTTTCCTTCGGGGCTTGCTCTGCAGGTTCCTCAAGTGGGCACAAGGTTTCATTTGTGATCACCCTGGCTGCAAGGAAATCGCTGAGGATGGAAGGAGACTCCTGAAAGGATGCACCTGGACAATGCGATCCGTCCACCTTCCTATCCCTGAATAAAAAGATCTTCTTTCTGCACGAGCAGTCATCTCTCAGCCTGCCTGGCAGCTGCTCACAGGCATCTCACCCGTCATCCCATATTCTTCTGTCTCAAAGATTGTCCATCACAAATTCCAATTGTCTCGTGATGTATGTAGCACTGATCTGCCTAGAGCTTGGCTACCTGTTTATGCAGCTAATTTTGATCTGATGGCTGTAGGGATGCAGACCAAACAAGATGAATAGGGTCAAGCACGAAGAAACAAGATCACTCCCTCTGCCTTAACACTTGACAGAGCTTCCACTGCCTCCTGTAGTCTTTGGATTAGATATTTGAGGTTGTGACCAGCTCTTGTCGTACCTGAGGTTCTTTGAANTATATATATATATATATTCTCACACATAAGTGCATGTGAATGTAGACATTTTCTTAACTACACACATATGTAGTACATTTTATTAAGAAACCCCAAATTTTCATGTATTTATTCTAGCTGTTTATATTAAAGCTTCTTTGGTTTCTTTTAAAGGCCTTTTCAGACTTATCTATTATGACCGCCCAATATTTGTATTTAATATTCTATATCTAGCAAACTGTTTCTCATCTAGGATTTTACTAGATACAGATGAAGCATTGCTTAAAGAGAAGAAAAATCAACTCATAAAAAATGCACCTTGTAAATACCATAAAGTATTTGTTCATGAGTTTCTTTGAAATCTCTGTTTGTATTATTATTTTCAACAATGATGCAATCAGTAGGAACACAGTATCAACAACTGGCACAGCCAGAGGTGGAAGAAGCAAAAATGATAGACACTCCCTGATATTTTTCCATGCAGTAATATTTGAAGAACATTTGAGGTACTCACAGTCCTTGATTTATAAACTGATACCCCCTCCCGCACACACACCCCAATTTCTATTTCTGTATGAAAGAGGATATTTTTTACTGTAAATTGACATTAGCTTTTCAGAGGCTGACCTGCCTGAGGATGATTTGTTGGGTTTGGACATCCAGCCACCATTAATTTATCTTGGGATTGGACGTGAAACCCTACAGGTGTCTTTGGAAATATTGAAAAATTGTGTTACAGAAAGAGTAATTTACACACAGGTGTTTTTTTTCTCTTTTGAAACATGACTTGTAAACAGTAAAATTAGTTTCTTTGTCAGTGAAAATTGATTCACTGTCTGCCACAGTCAGCTCTGCTCTCTGTCTCTAAAGGCAGAGCTAAAGTGCCCCAGCATGTTGTGCAAAGCTCAGGTGACTGTCCAGGATGCTTTTCTTTGTATAAAAAGGGGAGCTTAAAAAGCAGATTCCTGCATCCAGAAGCTCTACAAGATCATCAGTAATGATAGGATTTCATCAACCTGCCATGTATTACGCTGAATGACTTCTTCTGTATTAAATCAGAGCTTCCAGGAAACAACCAAGCTACAGACCCCCCAATTTTCCTGCTGATTTTTGCCTGTAGATAATCACCAACACCATAAAAATATACATCTTTCATGTAACTGAAGTTTACCCAGCTGTAACATCAAAATCTTTCTTGTCACTACATCCACTTTCAAAACATGTAGAAAAATGCTCAAGCTGCAAAATTTTGAGCCTTCATCACACCCTGCCTGCACTTCACCCTCCTGGTGACCACCATCCTCTGCAATTTCAGTAGAACAACCTTTTAAAAATAAGACCATGTATTTTCCTAATCCACATTTTGTCATTCTTCCTTTCAAGCTTATGCAGCAATTTGGAGCTGAGCTAACCTTCCTATGACCTTGAAAAGGTAAGTGAAAACCCTGTGTTAACAATTCTTCTCTCCCCTTATTTGGGTAAACTAGAAGCCATGAGAGCCTTTTTATTGACTTTCACTACAGTTTTCACCCTTGGCAGTACAACTGAACCTGCCCTGACCTCTTTTGACCAAGCGCCTTTGTCCGACAAACCCTTCAGAGCATCTTGCAGCCAGATGTGAGCCCCCACAGCCCGGGCGAGTGTGCCTGACTGTACGGATCCCCTGCTCCCTCAGCCCGCTGCCAGCTGGCCTGATCCGCAGATAAGACCCACTGGCCGGGTTAAGAAAATGACACCTGATCGTGGGGCTGCTCTTGTTCCCATGAGTGCCCCCTCTCTGAAGGCTCAGTGGCCTCTGGAAGAGCTGCTCCATGCTGAAGGGAATAAATGCAGCACCTTCCACAGGCCACCGGAGGAATGGGCGTTGCTCCTCTACCGCCCTTCCTTCAGGGCTTGCTCTGCAGGTTCCTCAAAGGGGCACAAGGTTTCATTTGTGATCACCCTGGCTGCAAAGAAAGCACTGAGGATGGGAAGAGACTCTTGAAAGGATGCACCTGGACAATGTGATCTGTCCACCTTCCTATCACTGAATAAAATGATCTTCTTTCTGCACCAGCAGTCATCTCTCACCCTGCCCGGCAACTGCTCACAAACATCTCACCCACAGATCTATCCCTGAAGTCAATCTGACTCACATTATCTGGAAATAGCCTGGTTCCATTATAACAAGACCTTCACTGCCCCACTGCCTTCATGGCTGAAAGACATCTCAGCCAATGGGGGCATGGATTAATGTCCTGAAGGGAAAATGTGCAAACCTTCTAACAAGCCTTTTCTTCTTGGTATGAAAGAACTATCAGGAGCTGAGGCTTCCTTGTAATTCTTCAATTAGGTGTTCAAGATTAAAAATGAGACTCAAACAATAATGAACCCACTCTAAAAATGCTTTTTTAGTAACCAATCCACTAAAAAATAAAGGATTACTACCAGAGAGAGGGTTGGTACCAGATTTGATCTACAAGTCCACCGAACTCCCACCAGTAAACTCTGACATACTCTCACCTGGCCAAAATAGCAGTGGGTATTTTTAAGTTTAAATATTTACATACCTGTGAGATTTTCAGCCAGCTTTACAGGATGCAGTATTGCTGATAGCCCTTGGAAAAAAGCAACCAAAATATGAAACCTTCTTTCTCACCCCTTCGACCCCCGTCAACACTGTTCATTTGGATCAGGTGTTTTTGAAGTTTGCACATGGCAGTCTCATTTGCATTTAATGTCCTTCAGATTACTTCCTTTTTGTTGTGCTAAACACCTCTCTCAGTTGAGTCTAATTTGATGAGGTCATGCTGTGACTCCTGACCCTTTGGGTTCTAAATGAAACCATCTGACAAAAAAAGTAAGTGGAGTGAGTCTTTTGCCTGCTCGGTGGACATTTGATATTTGCAGATGTGCAGCAAATTTTACAGATGACTCTTTTGCCAAGCTAACACTTGATTGGAGAAGTGAAAATAAGTGAATTCCTAGAGAGAATAAAATATTCCAAAAATAAATAGGTCATGGCAACCCAGTCCCCACGACTCTACTAGCTAAAACAAATCAGAAGTAAATATGACCATTATCTCAGCCCAGGGAATCCTAAATTCCCAAAAAGCTTTTGTCCCCCCAAAATTACTTAATCCTTGGTGTTTTCTTCCAATGTTTGTGAATGGAAACACCTGCGTGGCTTGGCACAGAGACCCTGGGATTGTTTGGTGGCTCTGAGGTGGCCCGTGGTGCACATGGGAACCCTCCACCTGCTTTGGGCTGGTGTGCCCCAGCATTTCTGGAAAGGGTGAAGAGGTGCATATTTATTTCCAGTTGTCTCCAATGTGTGTTACAGAGGAGGTCAGCCTGGAGGATCCCACAATCCTCATCTGGCCTGAAAAGTCTGGGTCTGCTACTCGGGCTTTGAAATGCTCTCAAGCACTGATCACTTCATTCCAGGCTAATTCTGTGTGGAGGGAGTCACTGGAATTTTTAACACATATGGTCAAATAAAGAGCCAAAATGCTATTCCAGACTTCTCTGGCCTCAAAATAGATCTGTGTTTTACTAGGATATTATGATATAAAACTGGAAAAGGAAGTAAGTAAGCGTGGAAATCTCTCCAGAATATTTTACCAAAGTAGTGCTGCTCATCACCCATTCCTTTGAAAGACTGAGACTATGCTTAAATAATAATTGGGGTTTAACCAGAGTACACTGAAACTGTCAGGAAGATCTCACCACTGAACGTTAGTTGAGGCCACATATCTCTTTTTATTTGTAACACTTCCTGTGCCAACCCTGCCCACTTCCCCACGCACATGTAATTTCCCCCATGAACTCTTTGACTCATTATTCAGCTGTCTGTGGTGTGCATGCCCTCCATAGCAAAACTATTTCAGAATTATCTGGGTGTAGTAAATCATCTCAAGATATACTGTAATTAAGTAGGAATATGCAAAGCATCAGACAGATTATCTTTGAAATGCATCAAAGTACATTATATTATAGGAAAAAAATAGGAAAAACTGCAGGTCATATATTCACTAAACTCCTCTACCTTATATGAAAATGAGTCATTTTCCACCATACCCTGGGGGTGAGGAAGCTGTCAGATGAAGAAATAAAAGACACTGCTAGTTAAGAAGAGCAGACCATGCCAAATCACTAATTAAAATTTAGAATTTTTTTTGTGTGTGTGTGTGTTTGTAGAGAACAGGTGCATATGCTAAAAGCTATTCCAGAACTGGACTAACTTTTGCCTCACTTTTCTTTTTTTTAATGTTATTTTACAAACCTGAGTAAGTGCCTCAAAGACTGAATGTCTTATTGAACCAAAGTCTTAGATGTACATACATAAAAATGGAGCACTCAGCATTGCATCTTAATTTTCAAAGAACATAGTTTCAATTAATGTGACAGCTTCTGAAAGAACAGGTTAAAAAATCAATTTAAAAATAATTTTTAAAATGGTATCATTGATCAAATTAGGTTTGAAATATTCAGGACTGAGATACAGATATATGAATATATTTAGTCACATCTTAACACAGCCTTATTCCTGCATTTTCAGGACCCCATGTCTTTTCAGTTGTCCACTAAACTAACTGTGCACCTAAGAAAGGGGTCAGAGGGATTTATTATCATTTCTGTGTTCATTAAAATAGTTCTATGAAACTTCACCTACCTGAATCTGAGCTATGTTTTTCATTTTTGTATTAATTAAATAAACCAGTAGTGAAAATGGTTCTTCAGTACCACAGGAGTTACAGCCAAGCAGCCACGGCAGTCCTAATAATTAATTACCACTGCATCTGCCCTTACAGAATATGAACTATTTTGACACATCCATTTCTATTCACATACCCCCAAAATCCTCAAAATTGTTTGGGAAGGCTTTGTTCCTACTGCCTTTGGCAAGATCATGAGAGGAACGCACCAGGCTCTGATGGGAGATGCTGAAAACCCCAAACTCCACAGGAATACAAGAGAATCTGGAGGACCTCTACATCCCTGCACTGCCAAACCTGGGGAAGTGGGGTCTGAGTAGCAGCTCAGTCCTGGGGACTTCTTGGATAAGGGGAATTCAAATATTATATTCATATAGTGTAAACAGGAGACGACATTTTAGTGTCAGTGTTTCAGCTTAGGAAGGTAGGAATCTAAACTTGCATCTCAGCGCATCCTGGAACGACATGCAAAAATGCATATTCATCAGGATTAGAGCAAATTTGGGCCTAAAGAAAGAGTGGGATTTTCCTTGTGTTTTGTACTCTGCAAGAGAGGTGGGCCAGAAACAAATGCATGCCTGCTAGCAAGGGAAAGCCTGCTGATACCTAAACCATCGGGGGCTTTTTCAAAAAATGATTTATCCTTATATAACTTGAAGATTACTCATGTAATCCAGAATTTAAAGCTGAAAGAAACTCTAATGTGCTTCCTACAAACATTCATCTGAATCCTTAAATGATTTTTTTTTTTAGTATGTTCACAAGGCCTTCGGTATTTACCTTTTCAAGGAATTCCTACAAAATCAATGACAAGCCCTGAAAGAAAATTTTTTCAGCACATACATTTTTTGTCTGTGTTTTCAGAATTATTGTTCATACTACAAAAGTCTTCAGAGATGCCAATCAGGCTATGAGCCCTGTCATGGCAGATCAAATCATAACGACAATAACTGCACCAGAAACCTGATTTTGTGTTTAATATTCTAGATTACATGCATGGCTCTTCCCCATGGAGGCAGATATCAGCTGCTTCTGTAACACCCCCAGTTCTGGGTTGAAAGGGACACAAGACAACAAAGATTCTAAGTGGGACAACGATGCATGATGTAAATCTTCTTTGAGCTTTTAAAGCTTAAAACATTAAGTAATGTCAGCTACAATGGTCCCAACAGATCTTCTCTGAGTATCTCCACAACCTGAAATACTGAGGTTTTTGTGCAGTAGTGGATAGGAAAAATTCTGTTGCTGGTAGATTATGCCATGCACAAAAAAGCACAGAGAGTGGAGAGCTGAGGAATTTAATAAAACTTGCACAAATCAAGGCATACTTTAGATGAACAAAACCTGGCATCATTTTGTTCAAGTCACGTTCTACTCAGTAGTATCCTGGGGGGAAAAATGGGGGAAAACTCTGACACAAAACTGCAGAGGGGCACTCCTGTCCTGGGAAGGGGGATGCCTGGCAAACCAAAAAAAAAATTGTGTCACATGACTTGTATTTTCCTCATAAAAATATTCAAATAAAGATAAAATTTCAAACAGCAAAGTTGAAGTCCCGAGGAGACTAAATTTGGAAGCCATATCCATTTCAAAAATCCACCTCAAAATTCAATATAGTAGACAGCTAGGAACAATAAAATAAGACCATATGGGCTCGGATCAATGTATTAAAAGTGTGCTGTGCTGAAGGGCTGAAGACAGCTATTCATTTATTATCTGCCTTTAGTGACCTTGAGATGTGATCATTTGATGGCACCAAAGTCAAATTTTCCAGGATATAAACTCATAAGCAGTGAGTTTATATCCTGGAAATAAACAGGAGACTGTGGCAAACAAATTCTTACATTGAATCATTGAATCTTTGCACAAGCAAAGCAGGGGCTGTGATGAGGAAAGGTGAAGCTTTCCTGCCTCATATTGCAAGTCTGGTTTAAGCTGCTCATTTTTATCAGGGTACCTGAACTTTTTATTGACTTCTGACAGCATTTTAGAAGTGATTTCACTTCTCGGGGGATTATTGGAAATGTGTTCTTTGTTTGAAGCCCTCTTGGAAAAAAATCCCCTCCTCTCCAAGCCCCCGCACTTAGAATCATATCTTGTTTAGGTCACAGCTCAAAAACAGCTACAGCCCGGCCTGTGTCCCTCTAGACTGCACAGCAGGATTACCAACAGTCTGGAAAGCACTTCTTTGGAAAAAAAAGAGCCTAAAATCCCCGTGTAGCTTGTGTGGGGTGACTGTCTCAGGCAGCACAGGAGCCCCCATCCCGGAGGCAGCAGTGCCACAGGTGACAGCAGGGACAGCAGGGACAGCAGCCCCTGCCCCACTCCCAGGACACCTTTTCCCACCCTCACTGACCCCAGGGATGTGCCAGAGGATGGGGACGAGCTCTGCCCTCCCTGCAGGCACTGCCCTGGGCTGTGATGCTGTGGGCAGCCCTGGGGGCCCATGGGCAGAGTGAGGAAGGCTCCAGCCCATCATCCCCTCCCAGGTGTGTGCCAGCCCAGCAGTGGGGCAGGTGGCAGAGGTTGTCCTGCCCCACAGCTCTGCAGGGAGGCCCCAGAGCTCCACCTGAGGGCCCCAGCAGGACCTCGCGTTCGGGATTCTTCTTCTTGGTCTGTAACAGCCCCGTTTTGTCAACCCTCAGGACATGCTGCGATGCACATTTGTTTTCCCAAACTGAGAAAAAACTGGGAGAACTCTGGCAGGAGATCACAAAGACTGGAAATTTCTTTTCATCTGCTAGGTTATGATTTATGTTAATGATTGGGCAGAGGAAGGAGGGGGACTCGAGAGCAGGCTGTCTGTATGGCAGGGAAATCTCTCCAGACAGTGGGAAGGAGCACTCAGCACCAGGAGCAAGAACCGCTGCCTGCCTCGAAAATAAATAAACCTCCAGAAAAGGCAGGTGGGTGCATGGCAGATCCATTGGACAAAATCCTCTCTCTGTGGAGAGTGCAGGAGAAGCAATTGTTGCTACTCCTTTAAAATTGTAGCCGGAACCCTACCAGAGTCTGCAGAGATCCCCTGTGCAAAATGTGTTTCCTCCGGTATTGCTCAGGAGGGGGATTTGGCTGCACAGCCCAGCAGAAGTAAAAGTTCAAATGCAGTGGCAATTCCACATGATAGGAAAGATCTTCTCAGAGTGAATTTCTTTCTGAAAATGCTGGTTATTTCATCATACAACAAGCTCGAATCCACGCAAGTTCAGCTGCAGCTTCTTTCCCAACTTAAGGACACCTAAAAAGTGGTGAAGGGAGAGGAGAGAAGGAGAAGAAGGGCAAGAAAAAAACCACAAACATGGAAACACTTAAGCTTGGATCTTCCATGGAGCAGCAGCATCATTCCCAGACGGGCAGCCAGTGATTAGTATTTCAGTTTCTACATGGCTGTGCCCACTGTGTGCCTGACAGCCCCTTTTCACGGGTTCTGTACCACAGTGAGATGTCACTGAGGGGATGGCACACCACTGATGAAAATCATGTTGAGGTTCTGTAGAGATTGAATGGTTGCTCAAAATCAACCTATTAATGATGCTACAGCCCCATCTCAGCAGAAGACACCACAGCAGGGGTGACCTTACATTTAGAAAAAGCCCTAAGGCTTTACTTTAGTGTGAAGGTCCCTTCCTAAAGCTACTCTGAGAAAAGCTACAACAAACAAAAGTTACATCCAGGAATCTTAAGGACTTTCTGCACATTAATTAACCCTGCAGCACCCGGAGTGGGGCAGGGAAGTGTAGTTAAACCAATTAATTTGCAGATGAAGGAGAGGAACTGGGGGTTAAGTGCCTTGCAGATGAAGGGATGGGAACCCAGGCTTTCCAGCTTGGAGCCTAAATTCGACCTCCCAGGAGTACTGGAAGTGAAACTTTCCCTGTAGAACTGCCACTCTATGAAATCAGCTTGGCAGTGTGTGACAGACATAATCCTTTTCCCATATGTTTGATTTTCTATAAATAGAAACACAACTCATTAGCATTCTGTAACTTCAGGAGATAAGGAGAATGCACAAACAGACAAACAAATATCTGAACTATATCCAGAGAACTGCCTGAAATTCCAGGCAGCCAGGAGGACAGCTCTGGATCTAGCCTTCTACTGCCCAGCTTGACATCACCTGCAGTGTCAGTGACTGGGAAAATATTTCTCCCAACGGGAAGGGGTGGTTGAGCCTCTCAAAACACACAGCACCACTGAGGGTGAAATGGGCCACGTACCATAAAGCAGAATATTGCTTGGTAGTATCACAGAACAGAATCCTATTCCTGACCTCTGACAAACCATAGCCATAAGACAGACAGGCAAAATATTTTCCATGTTTGGGATGTTCATGCCCCACACAATAAAGTGTGTAACCCTCCCTGTACTCCTGTGAAACCATAATGGCTTTTTTACCATCATCTTTATGGCTGATGTGCCTGAAAATACAGTGCTGTTGGGGCTGTTCTGAACTGTTTATCATGGCAAAGCCTCACAAAATAGAAAAGGATCTGGTCTGTCCTTGACATTAACATGCGATATACAAACTCTCAATTATTTTACTCCCAATTAAAATAATCTTCCATGTTATTAGACCAGGGGGAAAAAAAAAAAAGTCTATTTTGTATTAGATAATTGGCTGAAGGTTTTTTAAACAGAATAAGAGATGCAAGAACTGTCATGCTGAATTAGATGTGGAAACTTTGCTCAACATTGGCTAGTAACAAACATGATAAAGGAACAGAAACCTGATAGGAAAGACAGGAAAGAAGCAGTTTAGTTCCAGGAGAAATTTGAATTTTGAAAAATACTTTTTTTTTTTCTTCCGTTCAGAATGAAAATAAATCTTATGAAGGAATTCGAGAATAAACAAAAAGAGAAAAAATAATTTCCTTGTGAAAGAGTTGCATTAGGTGGGAGACACTACCTGGGGTAGCTGTTCCACCAGCAAGGACCACGTGTTTGAAGGACACTTCAGGTCACACACTGTGCACTGACACAGTTCCTTCCCATGGGAAGTGGGAAAAATTAGTTGAAAGTGTCCCTGCCCATGGCAGGGGGATTGGAACTGGATGATCTTTAAATGATCCCTTCCAGCCCAAACCCCTCTATGATTTTGTGAATTTCTAGACATTTAAAGGATTCTCAAGAGCACAGGGTCCCACAAAAGAAACTTCTTTCCATTCTAATGCATCAATGACTCATTTCATCAGTGATTAAAAATAACAGGCTGGGGACAGGGGATAAATATATGCTGGTTCTTTTAAAAACTAAGAACCCTATGAAAATCACAAGGAAAGAAAATTTTCTAGCACACTGTCATACCAAAATTATATGAATGCCTAAATCCAGGAGGATAATTACAGTATAACACAACTTGAAATGTTTTTCATGTGTCTGTCAGGATCTTTTTCCCATGGCAATTTTTTTTTTTTTTGCCACAGGCCAACAAACGGCTTTAAAAAAAAAGCACTTTTTCTTCAAAGAGGATATCCATGATTACTGTACGATCTCAAGAACAACTGAAGAAGCTCTGGATGAGATTTAGCTTTGTCACCTGCCCTGAGCACTCAGGGTTGGATTTAAAAGCCACCCCAGGCCTTGCCTGGATCCCCAGCACTTGCTCCCTGTGCCAAGCTCTTGGGATTGGTGCAGATTTTCAGGTGGGAGCTGATTCCAAGGTGGGCTTTGGGGCTGCAGCATTCCCAGTTGAGTTTATGGTCCCTCCAGGAGCTCAGCCCCTGCTGGGATGTCAGGTCTCAGCTGCTCACATTTTAGCACTCTATTTCATGCCAAAAAATGTAGCTTCTATATCTATATAAGTTTTACTTTCCTCTGTCTAAAGCTGTGGTTTATTTGAACAGTGAATGGCACCTTAGAAGATAAAAAAGATAGGAAAGCACAGAAGAGGATAGGAAAGTAGGAACTGAAGTGCACACAAACATCTTAAAATATCAAAATATTCCCTCTAGGGGCCAACACACAAGCTGGGCTTTGTCCACCAGCAAAGTATCTTCCAGAAATTTAGAATAAAGAATTTAGAATAAATCTTCCACAATTTAGAATAAAGAGCATCTCTTGGAAACAGCTAAATCTTGGAATTAAATCATTGAATATCTCGATAGAGACACACAGTTATGATTTTTATTAATTCTTTCCACAATGGAAGATTACGCAATCAAGAAAGCTCCTAAATAATTTGGCTGTTGCACCAAAACTTTTTCATACTCAAAAGGAGTTTTCTGAAAGACAATCTTTAGTTTTGCTGGTAAATAAATAAATGATAATCATTCTTTTTAATTATTAAAACAGTTAAAAACCCCACAAAACTTTCAGTGTTTATTCTTAACCAACTGTACAGCTGGTGAAACACCCTCCACCAGATTTCAGTCGGTTTTGCTATATTTTTGGAGAAAATCACTTTCCCCACCTTCATTTAATATTCTCCTTCCCCGTGTCTTTTGTTTTATGGAGCTCAGTCTATCACCAGCCTTTGAGAGTGGATCATAACAGAGGCAGGGCTGTTTGTATGAAACGATGAACTCCAGTTCATATTACATGTGGGACTCATGTCCCAGCTTGCCCAAGAAAAGCCTATTAAACAGCATTCCAGACAGCAACTCTGCCCAGGGGAGACTCTTGTCACTTCTCTGGAGGGCTGCCCCGGGGACACCATCGAGTCTCTCACCCTGGGCCACCCTGGGCTGCCTCTGAAGGAAAACAGTCCCAAAGTACAGGGTACCCAAAACGCTGAGCAGGTGAAGGGGATTACAGGCTGGTGTTGAGGCTGTGGCAAGGAGAGAGGATGAGTTATGGTGAGGAGGCTTTACTTATGTGCGCTTCCAGGAGTGTGGATGGGGTGTATTCAGAGTAATTTTGGACACTCGGATTAGCACAGGGTGTGCTCTGGTTGGGTGTCAGTGCTGATCTCCAATTTGATCAATACCACGCTGAACAACTTCAAGGAATCTTGTCGTTAAGAGTCCTGTGCTAAGCTCATTGTTAAAAAAAAAATTAAAAAAAAAAAAATCACGTGCTAAATTCATTGTTTTCCTGTAACATCATCCCAGAATAAAGCAGCAGCCCAGATGATGCACAGCCCCTGCAGAGCCTTGGGAAAGAAGGCACATGGAAATGACTGGTGGGAGCTGGGGATCCCAGAGGTCACAGCTCGGGACGACCCGAGCGCGCCTCAGACCTGAACATCCAAGTGGTAACTAAATTGTGTCCAGACACGGAGGAGGCAGCAGGACCAACCGTTGGCTCAGAGTGTGAGCTCAGGGGGTGATGGAACACCCCCAGGATGGAGCAGCCCAGGGGTGAGTGCCCGGCACAGCCGGGGCAGAGCCAAGGAAGGATGGAGGAGGCTTCGTTCGGCAGCACGCAGGGCTCAGGCACAAGGCAGCACTTCAAAGGCAGCTCTGACTTTGATAGAGAGCGAGCAGGGGCTGCCGAGGAGGGACCTGTGCTACAGAGCAGCCCGGCATGTGCTTCACATTTCAGAAATTGTATGCAGAGAAAGGCTTCGCAGATGGGGGAGGGAAAAAAAAAAAAAAATGTCCTGGGCATCGAGACTCTTCTTAAGGTAGTGCTCCTGAGCCCCATACATGCTGTGGCATTGCTGCCTGAAAACTGCAGTGTTTGCACTTAAATAGGAATTATTTCTCTATTTTTTTTCCCATTTGGAGTTATTTAGCAACACCTCTCCTGAGATGTGAAAGAATGCAAATAAAACATCCAGTGTGATCCTTACCAAGTACAAATTACATTAATTTGTCCTTTGGAGAATAACCTTTAGCCATCACAAAATACACTCTACTGGCTTTCTTGCTCCTCCCCTCGTCTCCTTTTACTCTTTTCTTGGACTTTTGAAGCAGATTTTTGTTGAATAGATCATACAGGATTATACAGTTATAGCTTGCTTTCATATATTTCAAAAAGAAAATCATAAATATGACCTCATATGTTAATAAATCAATTATGGAATGCTGTTTTACACATATGCTCAAAACATGACCTCTTCCAAGTTCTCTTAGAGCAGAAAGTTGGAGTTTAGATTTAAGGCACTCTAGCTTTAAAGATATTGGGAATAACAATATCTGGTAAATATTAAGTAAAGCAGGTTTTCTGTTAAGGTTTGTCTTGCCTTCAGTGGTTTATTAAAGCTTGCTCAACAACACGGTTTTAGTTACACATGAATAAGTCTTTACTTTACTTTTCTTCAATAGCAAAACTGGTGTTCAGTAGCTATAATTTACTTAATCACTTTTGCATTATGAAGGGGTGAAGCAGAAGCAGACTGAATTTTATATATGCTCTTTTGCACTCTCAGAGGCAATTCATTGGTAGAGCATTTTCATTTTATAAAACAAAACAATGCTGGTGACTCATGAGGACTTACATAATTGCTTTTTTGGGAGTTTGACAAGAAAAAAAATGTGCAGCAGCCAATCCGCATAACTTTTAAATCTGTGAAACAAAAGATGAACAGAACACTTCTCGTTCTATTTTAGGATTAATTCTCTGCTAAATTTCATCCTGGACTCAATGTAAAAACTCTAGTTTTATTTTTACCTGCTTGAAGGAGATGAGATAATATTAAAAAAATGTTTGATAGAAAATAAAATTTCCAACAAAATATCTCTTATTGCTTTGTGTAGTTTCTTTATGGCTTCTATTGCCATGATATGGAGAAACCCAGCATTTTTCCATCGTGATTCCTCCTCTGAAGCTGTGCTCCTCTCCTGTTTTGGAAAGTGATGCACAGAGACTGAAAGCCAGATGCGGGAAGGGGACAGAGACCACTGCAGGCTCGGAGAGAGCAGAGGGTCTGAAGTCCAGTTTTTTTGAAAATTAACTCAGTTGAGATCAAAGGAATTCACAAACCAAGTTGCTCTTCCCATTATCCGTGGATATTTTCCTGTTCAGCCCCAAAGCTCCCCCGTGCCCACAGCTGGGCTCGCACAGGCTGGGACCTGCAGCCCTTGTACAACCCAAGGGATGTCAGGTGGCACCTTCTCCACCTGGGGCTTGCCCTCACCCAGCTGAAGTCAGAGTCTGCTGGGAAGAAATGGGATGGAAGCTGTGGGAATAGGAGACAGGAAAGAATTGCACTTACACGCTGAGTCGTGCTGGAAAAGAAGGAACTTTATTTACATCTTTGACATTTTATAGAATTCTAAAGGTGACAGTGGATTGGAGGGGGAAGGTGCCACCCCTCCAACACACTAGTCAGACCAACAGTCTGTCAGCTCTCTCCTCTTCTATGAAAATATGAGAACAAGCCATTTGTTGATACTTGAAAGCGTGGGAACTCTTGGTACAGAAAAGAAAAACATTTTTTTCAGAAGGCTGAATCAGGCAACAGGAAACACTTCACCATAACTTCTTCCACACGTGATGCTGCAGAAAACAGGCACCCAAAACTGCAGGTGGGCATGGTGGTGAGCAGAACCGTGCTGAGCGGGCAGGTATCTCTTGCCCCCTCACCCACGTGATGGATAGGGCACATTTGTTAAACAACAAACTCAAACCCTCGTTTTATCCACCTCTCCTGCTTTAAAAGCACCCCCTGAGCAATCAACACAACTGTGTTACATTGTTTATATTCATCAGACAAGAATAGTTCCTTTTGATAGGAGCTGCACTGGTTTTCGTGAGCTGAAAGTCCTGCTTCTCTGTCTCATCACACCTAATATCAACACACCACCCAGCTGTGCGTGGTGTCAAAACACCTTCTTTGAGGTGAATTTCCTCAGTACCTGGCAGGATGTATGTCTGGGCACTTAAACATCCTCCTGCCACCTCAGCTAGATGCTGAGGAAATTAAAATGTGCACGATGGTATTGCTATCAGGACACTCGTGAGAAGTGGAGAGCCTGTTACTGTGTATTTCAGAGAAAACAGAGCTGTTAAAGGACACAAACGTGATACTTGATTTGGATGTTTTCCCATGCAGATGAAAGGAGTCGCTCCTCATGCAATTCTGAAAGGAACTGATTAGATTTATGTAGGCAAGTATCAGCTTGTGATTAACATTTAGGTGAGGATGCAGTTATGTGCTACAGGAAATATTGCTGTCTGCATTTTCTGTTTACTTTCATTATCTAATGTGCTCTGTATTAGGCTAGGAAAGGCAGAAGTGGTTACTTCTGATGTTTTTGAGTACTTGTAAATTTATTACTCTTTCCTGAGACAGGAATTGAGCTCACTACTTCTTTAGAAACACAGTCTGTTTGGATGGACTGGTATAAAATGCCTTCCAAGCAGTTTCAAGCCAGGCTGTTGTTCTGCTTGGAACAGGTACAAAAAGGTTTGAAGAATCAGTTTTCCCAAAGAAAACTGCATCTCACAAAAAATACTTATTTTAAGAAATATTTCGTCTTTGCTGAAAAGTTCAATCACAGAAGTGTATATGGGGATGCATATATACATATAGCTACACATATGTATATGCACACACACGTATGTCTTGTGTTTCAGTTGAATTGGCATAAAAGAAATCAGAGATTTTACATTTTTCGTTTGTCAAAAAAAAAAAATCTGTTACCAAAATGTTGCATTTCTGGCAACATTTGTGTTGAATCCCACAGGGACATTTACCTTCAGGTAACCCATGTGTAATTCATGTCTTCATTACAGCTAAGGGGAGATAGACCAGTTAGTCACTGCTAAAAAAAAATAAATTAAAGAAAAAAGGGGGGGGGCGGAAAAGCAGCCAAGAGTGTTGTATAAAAGCTCAGAAATCCTTTCATGCACTGTCTAGGCTTGGAATATAGAAGGAAATCTCTGCCAAGAAGCAAAGGATGTTGAAACAGAATCATGCAATGTGTTAATGCCGCAGGGCATTGGAAGTGAGATGCCAGGGACTTCAATCAGAAATTGAATGATCTTTGTGATATAGCAAAGAGGATGGAATAACATCAGAGAGAACTGTGCACACAATGGAAAGAAACAGCATAATCGTTTGTCATCACTCCAGGAGAGCCAGCGCCGGCAGTGACGTTTTCCGGACCAACCTATTCATGTCATAGTTTGAGGTTCAAATACCTTTCAGGAGCAGACACCACCAGCAACATCCTCTGATGGCATGGAAATTTGCAGCAATATCCACCTCATCTGACACTTCAAAGGCCTTGTGCTCTGGTCCTCAGACAGTTAAGTGTGGATACGCTAAGGTGGCTATGAAATCAGATTAACTTAAAGAGCTTGTATAATTCACAGCCTATTAAGTTAACCCAATTTCAAAACTGGTTCCACTTTGCATGAGAATGGACATCTGTGGCCTCCAAAATCCTCTACCATTTTTCGTTCTTTATGAAGTATTCTTCTTTCCTTTATACTGCTGCTGATCTCTAGCTGTGTCTTACGAAAAACCTCAATTGAAACTGGTCAGATACCTAAAATGGTTGTGGCCTGTTATATGCAAAATATACAATTATACTGAAATGTTATAGGAAAAAGTGTCTAAATGCCTGCACATGGACAGAACTTGAACCAGAAACTCTCCCTTTGATTCAGATAAGTCATTTGGTCACCAGTATTGGTCAACTTGCTATGTATTTTGGCAATAAAGCCACCTGGTTTCCAGTGCTGGTAGGTCAATAGCTCTCAATAAGGTCTAAAGACATCATCATATGGTGTCCAGCTCTTCTGTAAGGCTGGTGTCCAGTCCTACACAAATATTTGAAAAAAACCACCTAATTTTAGGCTTCTGTTTCTGAAAGTCTCTCATTTAATTTAAAATTCAGACTTTGTTTGCTGAAAAAATATAATATTAAATCAATACTACATACTGGAAACCATCCCTCTAAATATGTGAAGTTTTAAGATGCAGGGATGTACATTAAGCAGAGAGCAGAGCTTTCAGGCTGAGGAACAGCCAACACTCACACTTAGATGGTGAAACAAAACTCTAATTATAAGATATTGTCTCGCCATTATATCTTCATATTTCGACATCCAATACACCATAATACAGTCTAATTTATAAGGTGCCTTATCATGCAAACTTCCATAGGCACGGTAATTTAAAAGGATTATATATAAGTCCCTCTAAAAGCAAATATCAAAAAGAAAAGATTCTTGGTCTTGTTATATTTCAAAAACTTTTACTGAAGGAGTTTCTCTGCTGTGGGGCTGGTGTGGAGGTCCAGAAAGAAGAAGGTACATGCCAAAATCAATAAAATTGGATGTTTCATTCGGGTACTCAAATCTATGTCTGGCAGTCAAGGAAAAGTCACAAATTCACCTTTTCAAAGGGCTGTGCCTTAGATCTGTGTAAGTTAGTGTCATTTCATCAACTTACAGCAGCTGAAGATAAACCCACTGCTTTTAGGGATGTTGTGGGAACAGTTATTTTGATTCTTCACACTCACACGTATTCCTAAAATAAAGAGGATTTTCCCCCCCTGATTTTTGTCATCTAAGTTTCCAAATGTCAGGATCTTGTAATTACTTTTTCACGGACTTTCAGAGTACAAAGCCTTCCTGATTTCCATTGCTACCAGGCCTACACTGCAGGATGTGAAGGGAAGCAGAATTTACCTGTCCAAAGTCAGGACAGCAAAAGCTCCTCAGGCAGTTTTGAAAAGCGTGAATGGCTTGAAGATTTTTCATGCAAAATACACATAAGAATATCACACTTTTGTGCCCTGCTATCTAACTCTGCCACATAGACATCTTTTTCCCATTCTCCTAATAAACAGGGTTCATGGATAAATTCCAGCTGATTGCTACGCTCTGAACAAAGCAAGAGCTACGGAAACGCTGGCAAGCACATTCTCACCGAGATTTACATAAGTTTTTATTCAGGATCACAGGCTTTGTCCTACCCAGATGAAGACATTTAACATTTTCTTTGACTTTATCAGCAATTGGAGCATCAGTAAGATGGTTAATAGGCTGCCTCAGGAATCCAAGGCTCCACTTCTTTTTTCAATTTCTGTTTTAAGGGGAGTTAGCCATTTTGCAAAGATGTTAACTTATGAGCATTGCCTGCTGCTCACATGAGTGGAGATATCTTTGGTCAAACTGGGATTCCTGGGTGCTTTAGATTTTGTTCTTAGGTGCCAAGGAGATGCTTTTACCAAAGATTTATTACTTGAGATGCTGCAAGTACAGACAACCCACAGAAACCCCGGCTTCCAAACAAGATGGAAAGGTAGTTTTCATGTGGAGCTGTGCACACATATTATGATTAGACAGTTTGAACACTTGGACAGTAGCAGAAAACGGTGTAAATAAAGATCATTCCATCACTGAGTGGTTGTCTGCCCATTCCCCTCAGAGAAGGGAGGTGAACAGCTACCATGAGAAGGAAAAAGCACACCCAGTGCTTCCTCCTGGACATTCATCAATGAAAAGTACCCTGGGATCAGCTTCTGCACACCAAAATTCTACTCTTGGAAAGGCATAAAAAGAAATCTTCGTGTAATAGCCCAGGTTAAAAAGGCAGACACATCCGAACAAACCCAGCTACCAGATGCTACCTTTGGATAGGATTCAATCTTTAACTATAGTTTTTAAAAGGCTTTCTCCAGGAAATTAATACAACCTATCTCAAGCCTACCACAACCTGCTTGATGCTCTTTACTCAGGAACAATCAAACAATTTATATAAAGTAATTGAGATGCCCTTTTCTGTGCACTGAGCCATTGTAAGTGATAATATAGAAATGTACCAACGTGTCATGACATCAACTGCATTGAGCTCAAGGAACCCATCCATTATTCTGAATAGATGCCTTGTAAAATGAATGGAATGTTTGTTATTACGAGAAAATAAGTCAAAAGCACTCAATAGCATTATTCAAATAAAAATAATGTGGAAATTTAAACTTTCAAGGAAGAAAACAGTGAATCATCTGTGAACTTGGCACTGTATCAAGCACACACCATTTATCTTCACTCAAAAGGCCCTTCATGACCTATCTACACACCATCTTATCATTTTTTTCTGTGTTATCATCAGGTCAGCTCTCCCCTTGGATCAGCCAGTGGTGCCTACCCTCATCCCCTCTTTGTTGCAGTTCTGCCCTTTCTCCCCTGCCAGCCTTCATCTATATCCCATAGAGCTCCTCAAACCTCATTGTTCTCTGTCAAATGCTGCTAGAAATGTTTCCTTTCCTTGGATAAACATAGGGAAACACTTGGTGCTGAACATAATGACTTCTTTAACTCTGCCTATTCTTACCTAATTATTTCCTTGTGCTTCCCTGTCTGTCTGTCTGGTAAAACTTCACTATTTTGGTTCTACATATTCTGCTTCTATTTCTTGTCTTAGACTAGAAGTGACTAAGGGCAGGAATTTACTCCTTGGTTTATATTTACAGAGTACTCAGTATGAGAGATTTCTGTCTATAACTTGGAATTCTTAACGATTACTGCTTTATTAATGATAACTTCTCAGCAGAGCTGTACATTTTTATTTGGGTTATATAAAACCCAGTGGCAACATCCAATCGTATGGAATCAGTCCTCTCACTATGGAAAAATGAATCATCCTAAAAATTTTATTTTTTTTCCCTATAAAATAGGGCATTTACTAGAGAATACTCAGACAATCAGTGTAAAATTAGTCACAATCTCTTCAAGTAGTTTTTAGAGGAAAAAATTAACATGAAAACATCATAAAGACTTCCAGCCACCTCCCATCCCTATAAGTTAATTTTCCTTGTGACCTGAAGATGCAGGTTGAAATCACCCATGTCTGGATGTGTTCTTGGTGAGCTGAACAGCTCCAATGAAGAGAGACATTATTGCCACATCACTCTGGGAAAAGCACTGAAGTCTGGCCCTTCTGTTTGCAATGATTTACTTTCATTGCATATGTCCATCATAGGAGAAACCTAATTTACTACTACCTTAAGAAAAAGTTTTCTTTGACCAGCCTTGGTAATACTTGGTTTTCATTTAAATGCTTTTGGTTCTATCTAAACCATATTTTCAGACATTTTTCTCCTCTCACAGCCCTAATCTCAAGTAATAACTTAAGAAAAGCAGCAGAATTTAATATAAACCTTTACTGGTAAGACAGGTAATAATAATAACAGTAAAAAGTGATTTCCCCCCCACCACCAAAGTTATTCATCATTCTCCAATGCCTGAGGGAGAAAAGGTGAACTTTCTACATGTCTGAATGTCATGAAATTCAGGCAGTTTCAGTGCAAGAAAGAATGAATTCCAAAGCTGCGAATCTGTTCTTTCCATTATGGTTTCAAAAGAAATACAAGACCTTCCACAACATGTAGGGAAATAAAAATATCTCATGGCTGTAGAGTTTGCTAAACCTCAGACACTTGGTATTTGTACTGAACAGGTTATTGTGAAGCGTGTGGCAGTGGTGTTAGGTAAATATTTCTTGTTGTGCAAAGTAGGAGAGACTCTGGAAATAATCAGTAGCAACTAATAGAAAATGAAAGAAAATCGAACATATTTTCTTTAATTGCATTTGTTGTTTTTTTTTAAATCATGCTTCATTTTGAAGTTATGTTTCATCACTTCTGTCATGAGCTTGTAGCTGGGACAGGTGTGTGATGCTACATGTGCACGTATGTGATGGAAAGGAATGAACAGTGGTGCCTCTCTTACCAAAATCAATGGCAAAGCTCCCACTGACCAAACAGGCACGAAAAGATAACCCCAGAATAAATGGAACAGCACCCATGTTTTCAAAGGAAGGACACCAGCAGCTTGACTGTGAGCTGATGTTTCATAAAACCTTGGAGTGGCACAGGCAGCCAGCTGCCCCACAAAATCAGTTTCTGGGAAAAAAACAACCAACCAAATAAATACCAAGCCTCCTCAACAAGGAGGAATGAGAGTCTCAGAGATAATTTCTGTGTTTCTCATCACTGGTGGGAAGAAGCACAGGTTTGCTTTGTGGGGCACACAAGTCCTCCCAGATGGAAATATAAGTGGGGTTGAAAGTCCACCAATCCAAGCTCACAGCTGTTCCTGCTACATCAGCAGACAAATCCAGATGTGCAGGGGACAAAATCATTTGCCTTCTCTGGAGATAAGAGACACTCACAGCATAGCCACCCAGACTAAGAAATAAAGCAGAAAGCTTTCAATACTTTGAGCAATTTTCACACATTGTGTGGCAGTTTTAAGACAGTTTGCACGTGAGGACTCAGCCTTCATCCTCCCATTGCACAGACTGGTGTATTAAAATATGGATGAACAATTACGGTATTTTGCCAAGGCCCAGGATATCACATCAAACCTGGAGCCCACTGTTTCACACAGCACTCATTGTTCACACCACTTAAAATCCTTCTGTACGTGGCGTGCCAGGGAACAGATGCAAATAGAGGTCAAGATACTGCACTAGACTCCTCTCACTAGACAAGCTTCTGGCCTCCTAATGAGTGATTTCTTAATTAAAAGTGAGGTGGCACATGCAGGCTGTTGTCTCATCAGTGGAAGTTAGAGACGCTGAGCTCGGGGTAATGGTTCACTGTGTAACATTTAACAAAGTCTTTTTCCTTCTTATAAAAGCCCAAGCAAAACAGACATTTTACCAGCATCACATCTGAGTAAATATCTTATATACCACAATAAAATGTAACAGCCTGATGTTAAGTGTCCCACTGCAGCCCCAGCCCATTCTTCCCACAGCCGCAGGCTCCTTTTCCCCTGGCCTGTGGATCCCTGGGAGCCTCCTCCAGGCAGGTGCAGCCCTGCAGACAGAGCAGGCACACAGCCACATGCTCAGGCTTTCTTCAGCCCCTTTCTCTTCAGGCTCCCAGCTTTATTTCCTCCTAGAATGAAATACATAAAACAAATTCACCTCATCAGCCACATCGCCTTTCTTCTGTCTGCCAAGGGCTTTGCAGACCCTCCAGTGCAACACCTGACAAACTGCATTCTCTCCTACTCAGCCTTTCCATACTGCTCTCCCTGTAACTGTACCCACCACTAGGGTATTTTTTAATAGCCACCTGCTATTTTTTAAAGACCTGACAACCAGGTGAAGGGCTTTAGAGGCCAGATGAACCACCTAGCTCCAGCTAGATGTTTCAACTTATTGCATTTCAGAGCAGGGTCTCATGCCTCTGTAAATGCCAGCCTTTGTCTGATGCAAAAATCTTCTTTTGCTGTGGTTGCACATCACATTTTTACAGAAGGTAGGCTTGATCTAGAGGAAGGAAGCAGAGGAAGGAAGCAGAGGCAGAGCCAGCAGACTCTGAATTCCCAAAGACCTCAAGGTCTGCAGATCTTGGTTCTATCCCTGCAGCAGGATGAATTTCACCTCCCAGCAGAATGGCACCTGCAAGAGAAGAACAGGTGAGAGGGCAGGAACACCTGGATTCGCTTCTTTCCTCTGCCCACATTTCAGTATATTACTTAGTCTCTCAATACCTTTCCTCCCCATCTGTAAATTCATCATTTGAGAACCTTTTCCTCCAACCTCATCTGGAGATATCAGTTCTTTCCCACTTCATTGAAGCACTAAATATATATTAGGTAATGGGGTTCTCAGATGATGCTTGAGTATGGTGATACAGGAAACACTTAAAACAGGCAGGGTTTATGTCTATTACAAAATTTACTTTTCACGTAATCAGGCAAGGAACGACTGGAGGCCTTTACAAGCCTTTCCTTCCAAACATAGCCCAAAATCATGGCACAAGCTGATGCTTCATTCCCTCTCCTGAGTAACCCCTGAACTTTTCAGCCATGTTCTAAATCCATTCTGTCTGGTTTCAGTAAGATTAGACGCACTTTTAGATGGCACACTATGAGATTTGGATAGATCACATTATCAATCAAACTTTAGAGATGTTGAATCAATGGCCTCATGTATTAAATGGGGATTATTTTATCTGGTTTTGCCAATTTTATAGGCAACATCATCTTTTTATTACTATTACTCTCACCAAACACAGAAATCAGTGAAAATCTTACCCTTCTTTCAATTTTTTCCAATAATTTATTAACACTATTTTGTAACAAGCATTCGTGAATTTTCTCATAAATCAAGAAATTGAGTAAAAATAAAGAGAGGTCTGTAGAATTTGGGGAGTAATATAACAGCCACAGCTATTTAGCCACCTGCAAGAAATCCTACTGAGGCTCAGGGGACTGCTTTTATCTGCAAATACAAGCCATGATTCCCTGGCAGAACTCACAGTTATTTCCAAAGAAAAGCCACATCTTACAAACAGGGATCTCCTTAACCAAAGAATGGATGAAAGAAAGACTTCCAAGTTGCACCAATCCCACACTGAGTTTTTGCTGAAGGTGTCCATTCCTTGCAACACTGGGTCTAATCCTGCTCCACTAAAATTAATGGAAGAAATTTCCTGTCAACCTCTTCCTAAGAGGAGTTCATTACAGTGTTGAAACGATATTGCAAGATACTCGGTTGTGTTTCANGATGCCAAAAGGGAGAGACTGTTGTTGGTTCACCTTTTGTCCTGGGTTTAATCAGAAAGTCTTTCAGCCCAGATAGCTGCTGGTTGAATCTCCATCCTACTCCTCCAGACACAAAATCTTGCTCTTTCTGGGCAAAAAATTGATATTACTACAAGGCTTAGCATGTCTGTTAAGGCTGTAGTACAGCAGCTTTGTGCCTCTTGGCACCTCTGGTTTCTGCTTACCCAGGGCTGTCAAACCAAAATTACACCGAGGAGGAATCCAAAGCACTT
>VYZR01022215.1:7163-20598 GCA_013400675.1 Oxylabes madagascariensis | reverse complement strand
TAGTTGCCTTGGGTTATTTGAAGTTTTTTTTAAAAGAGCCTGCAATATTTAAAAAAAAAAAAAAAAAAAAAAAAAAAAAAGAAAAACCTTAATGGCAATAAAAATATTAGGAGTCAGCTATTTCATACTAATGACTTGTTAATGTAACATTATTGCTGGTGCTTTAAGTACTGTTGTCCTTAGATGCTGCACTGCATTCATGAAGGACTTTGGGAAAAAAGAGAGTATGGTGCTGAGACTTATTGCATTAAGAGATCGGTTTAACAGATTGTTTAGTTTTGGTAATATAATTTGACATCTAAACATAAGCTGAGAGGGATCTCCCACAAAACCTTTGATAATATGATTCATTGTCAAATGTTTGTTTTGCCTATCTGGTACTCATTAATTAATTCTTTTTAATATATCTTGGATTTACTGATTTGGAAAAAGAGAATTATTCTTATTGATGTTGCTAAAATATCCAGGTGGCTTGAATTTCACCAACTAGATGGTATAATCTAGCACATTTGTGTAGACCTAATCAAATCTCTACTAACAGATGTGAAGAGCCCAGCATGGGAGCAAATGTTTGTGTCTATATGATAATTAAATTACCTCAATAAAGAGAATAAATGAACAATGATGACTATAGTTTTTTTAAACCTAGGTTATCTTCCTCGTGCACAGCCTCTATTAACCCCTTTAGCAATTGCTAAAACTTGAAGTTTTTCACAATGAACCAAGGTTTTCAGGTAGTGCTTTTGATTAAATCTACTGACGAGGCAATGTGATGAAGTATTCCTATGCATCACTATTAAGGAAAATCAAATAAATAATAAGTTCTGCACTAAAGATAATATGCTACGTACAGTGTATTTCATTTCATATAAATAGTTGTGACACCATCAGTCTGTGTTTTAATTCATCTTTTAGCTCTCTCATTCTTGGGGAATTGCTTTGATGATTATCACAGCATTCTTAAGCATCTTTGTCCAAATTTTAAATGTGCCTTAACAGGCTTGTGTCCTTCATATGAACTGGATGCGGCTGGACGGGCATTTCTGAGAGCCCCAGTAGGCACTTGAGTGACCCGTGTGCTGCCAAGGATTTTCAAAACTTGGCCCTCTAAATCCAGTTGGCAAAACAACCAGTCAGAAAACGTCATTTCAATGCCTACAAAGTGCAACAAAAACCTCTATTGTAATGCATTCCTGAATATTCATTTCCCTAGGATTCACTTTAGGGAGACCTGTGAAAACAAGCTTCACGAGATAAAAAGATATTTTAAACGTATCTTTGTTTTAAAGGTGGCCTTGTGGCAATGAGATGCTTCCACAAGAAAGGGGAGCCAGCCCTCGGTAGCGGCGTTGCTTTGCTATCACCAGGCAGGCCGGGCTGCAGCTGGAGTTCAAATCACTCCTGACCATGTTTTTGCTACAAACAGGGGAACAGTTCTTTCTCTGTTCACTCCACGGCGTGCTCTGACCTTGCTGGAGGCTAAGTAATGTCACCAGCTGCATGTGTAACATGGCCATTGGTGGTGAAAAGTGAACCAGCTCCGCTCGCCTAGGGATGCAACCCCTTTTAACATATCTAACATTCCTGCAGGTGTGGTGGCTTTGTTTGTGTGTTTTACTGTGTTTGTTTATTTGCCTGGCTAACTAACTCATGTCCTCCTGCCTGGTGCAGATAGAGCCTTCTTATTTAACATTCCTGAAACTCTGAGTGTTTAGGATATAGATTGTTTCCAGTCTCAGGATGTAAAAGACATGGGATAGAAGCAAGAGAGATTAGGACTCTTTTCCTCAAAGTTAAACAACTGGATTGGTTTTCAGGCAATGGGGCCCTGAAACAGCTAAATAATAATAGTCCTGTACTTACAAGGAACACACAGATTGTATTTCTAGAAGATCTGAGCAAGGGACTGGTTCGACCAGCAGCACTTGGGAATAGCCCAAACACATAAAACAGTTATCTCCTGGTGTCATAAAGAGATCTTTAGTCAGCTGAAGTGAGGTAGCAGCAGGGCTGGAGTAATTTGGGAGGCTAATTATAGCCTCTTTGTATTTAAATTAATCTTTCTACTGAGCCTTCTGTGCTGTGGCAGAGGAACAAAGTCCTGTCACTCCCAGCTCAGTACATCCCAAACTGCAGATTGTTTCTGAGAAGTCCTGCAAAAACAAGATGGCTTTTACTGGGCTTCATTGTATGAACAGAGAAACAGTGCTGGAGCTTATGGAAAAGAGGCAAAAACCACTCAAAACCCCACAGAATTTGAAACAAACAAGTTCCCTTTCAGGAGTCCCAGGCAACAACATTTTCTGATTATTCACATTCATATAGAAGTCCATGGAATGCACACATACAATCTCTTTATCAACCAAATTCTCTCTTTTTAATCTGTGTAGCTCTAACAGAAATTTATCAACAACTATTTCCTTCTTGTCTACCTATTCAAAACAGGGCCTGATAATAAAAGTGTTATTCTCTTCTGAAATATTACCGTCAAGGAAGGATTTGGGGACATTTGTCCTGATAGATTTGGATTCAAGCCCACAAAAAACAACTAGAGGGAATGGTCTTTTGCTGCCCCATAAACTTCCCAGCTGGGCCAGAGGCATCACCAATGACCTGTGAAAATTTATCATAAAATAAATAATCTTGTAACAGGGAGAAGAGGAAGGAGAGCTGCAAGTGTATTTGTGTCACCAACACGATTACTAAAACTATTTGTTCCGTTTGTAGGATGGGAGAAAAGAGACAAAGTGTTGGTGTGGTTGGTTTGGTTTAGTTTTACTCCTTCTTGGTGGATGTAGAAGTTTTGGAGTGACTGAGTGTTCCACATCAGTGCCAGAAATATCATGAACACTGGACTTTTTCCACTCAAATATCTCCTGCTCTGTAAGAGGACACCAGCTCAGAACCTGTGGTTACAAGAGAAGGAAATAAGATTGGAATCCACCCATTTGTCATCTGAACATCACTCGGACAACCAGGTCTTGGATTTCTCTCTTCTTTGTCCCAGGTCAACAACACTTGTGGAGATCTGTTTTGGCATGGAAGTTGGCTGAGGCAGGGTCCTCACTTCCTTCACTTTTAATTTCTGCCTTATTATTTCACAGCCTTGGCACTGAAACCATCCCAAGCCCTTTCCTGAGGGACCAAGTCTTAGAAGTGCATTTTGGGGTGCAGTTGAAACAGATACATGGACAGATACCTCTTGAGACATCAACTTCCCTTCTTGTCCTTCTGCAGTCATTTCAGTGGCTTGCTTCAAATTTCTCAGACAGGTTTTTATCTTTTCACTTCCATCCTGTCTACTTTCACACGGTTTTGTGTTGTCGTGAAGACTCAGAAATGTTCTCAGAACAAGAAACAACTTCTGCTTTTCCCCTTTGCTCTGCTAAGAGTTCCCCATGAGTCACTCTGTGTTTTCTTTAACCACCCTTCAGGGTTCCTCATTGTGAAACCAGGTTTTAGTGCAGGTTTTCATAAACACATCTGAGTTACACAAGTGGGATTTTTTTTTAAGTGGAAACAGGCTCGGTAATTTGTAAATATGCTTTGGTTGAAAAGGAGTTAAAAATACAGTCAAAGAGACTTTGCTTCCCTCCTTTCTCCCATGGTTCATGACCTTTGCTTTTTTCAACTTCCTCAATTTAGTTTCAGTAAATTGTCACAGAATGGCACAACACCTGCCTTGGGTACTTGAGAAATTGACTTTTCCTGCAAATTACCCTGATCAGTGACCTTGTCTGGCTACTAAAGGGGTTTGCAGAAGCAGCGTAGCTTTATGTGTGGCCATCTTCCATCTTCTGATTGGTATTTAGCCCTTTGAAGTTCACTTATCTCCTTAATGTGCAGCTACCTTTTGGGGGAAAAAAAAAGAAAAAAGAAAAAGGAAGAAAAAGGTTAAAAAAGGCCATGATACACTTGTCATGTCTGAAACCAAAATACTAACAGTGAGACAATGTGTACTCCATCGTGGAAGGTGCATGCAGAAATCTAAGCTGAAAAGCTCCACTGATCCTCCTTTCCAGAAGAATGTCCATAATTTCTTTTTCTCTGTAGATGTTAAATGCTCAGATACTGGTTGTCATTGTTGCAGTTGTGTTTACTAGAAAAGATTTAACAAGGCTGACCTTTCCTTCCGAACCTTTACTTTCCTTTTTTTTTTAAAATCTCTTGTAAAAGTCACTTCTGTGAGGAAAAAGCAAATATCTGCTCCTCCCCATACTGCACAAGTGTTGGGGCAGAGGTTACTTCTGGAAACCTAAAAGGTAAATTTCTTTTTTATGCTGAAGCTTTGATTTCACAGTGGCATGTAAAGGGGTTATTTGTTTAATTAATTATTAATTGCTGTGGTGTCCAACAGGTGCCAGGTCTCAAGTGCAGTCCCCGGGGCAAGCAGCCCAAGGGGAAGCATGGTTCACAGCAACCTTGGGCAAATTGGCCCAGGAGAAAGTTCTGGAGCTACTTCCCATGTCCTTGTCAAATATCAAAGAAAAACAGTTAAAATGTAAACTTATATTAACCATTGTACTTAATTCTGACAAGCTTTTAGGATCGAATTGCAGACTTTAGTCAACAAAGGGGAATTAGACCGGGCTCTTCAATGGAGGGGAAGGTGGGACAGCTGTTTGAGAGCTCTGTGCATAGCTCTCATCTTATTTTTCACATCTGTTCGGTTTAATTTAGCTAAGCACTTTGAGTCACAACTTGTGGCCGAAAACTTGAATCCTGTTTTACCTGGGACTCAGACTGATATTCTAGATCTTAGAAGGAAATTAAAAAATGCCTGAAAGATTACATTATCTAATATATTTCCCCCGCCCCACTCTCTTTATTTTTGCAACTGGTGAAGATTTATTGCTTAATTGCAATTTAAGAAAAATTTTAATGCAGTCAAATGCAAATTCAGTTTGCTTATGTGGGATGATTTTTCTTCCTCTCCTTCTTTCCCCCTTATCTTAAAAAGACATTTAACTACAAAAAAAAAAAAAAAAAAAAAAAAAAAAAAGTTCCCCAAAGAAGTTTTGAGTAAGGAAAAATTAGCAGAGAACTGTTTTCTTTATTTATATTGCTGTCCTTATCCTGTCTTGCCTGATCCCCTCTCAAGATTTGCGATTTTAACCTTCTAACATCATCCTGAACTGCTGAAATGTTGCCCTTGTTTTAGAGAGAGGGAAATTAAGACAGAGGGCTCATAACCCAAGAGGTCCACGGCCACGGGCACACTGTGTGCTGGGGTGAGAAATGATCTCCAGTCCGCTGAGCCCCAGAAGAGCAGGGTCAGAGCAGCTGCAGGAGCAAAGAGGATCCACCATTCCCTGCCCAAGGATTCACTGAGGGCTCAGTGGCAGCACAGAGAGAGCACTTCAAGAGCATCATGACACCAGCACTGCTCCTCCATCAGATCCCTCCTCTCCATCCCCCCTGCCCAGCGCTCCCCAGCCACCCAGGGATGCTGCAGGCTCGGACAGGTTGTGCCCCTGGTTCCTCCCTTCCCCTCACCACAGCCTCAGGACTCCTGATCTTTGCTGGGGCTGGACACAGCCCCTGCCTGAACCCAGCACAGGCCCCCAGTGTTCCACTAATGGGAGCTAATGCGAATAACAAACCACGGTGACACGGGGCTCCTCTGCGATTAGAGAGGGCAGGGACATGAAAGGGTGAGGTAAGAGAGCCCCAAAGCCTGATACATTTAAAACACGGGGATTTAGCTGTGATCTCCCTTGCCCCAGGGTCAGGCATGGCACGTGAGTTGTCCCTGGTCTGTGTCCCTGCCCAGGGGACTGCACTGCCCTGGGAGCTGTGTCCAGCACTGCTGGGCTGGCCCTGCACCCCCAGCACAGGCTGGGATGCCAGGACTGTGATGCTGTTCCCCACCAGGCACCACAGCCAGACCCTGGAGCCTTTAGGCTGTTTTTTAAAACTGTCTGAGAAGCTCTGGAGCCTTTAGGCTGTTTTTTAAAACTTGCTGAGCAGCTCTGGTCAATGGCTGGCTGGTTTGGCCAGATGAAAAGCCAACAAACCTCAGTACAAACACAGGCTTGGGCAGAGCTCTGTTATACAAGTGCCACAAGGTTTGAGGGACAATTGTTTGTAGTTCCTCACTGTCTCACATCACAGATCAGCTGTACAGAAAATCAGCACCCAACACCATGTTTTACCATAATTTAAAACAATTAAAACACAAATCACATCTTGAATCTGTTAACTTTCAGATAAGTATAATTAGACCCCAAAATGCTTTAAGTAGTGTTTACACATTTATTTACCAAAAGACAATTATTAAAACAAAGAAACATTCCCAGTTAATTGATGGAAAGATAGGAGAAAATGTAATTAATCATCATTAGAGTGTGCAGCCCTTTATTGTTCAATGGCATGTCGCTGTGGGAACGGCTGGCTGTGACACCACTCCTGTCTCTGGGACTTGCTCTGGGAGGAGAAGGGAGGTGGTGGCTGTGGAATGGGCTGGAATTACCATGGGAGTGCTGGCCCTTTCAAACCCAGCGTGTCCTGGGAACATGGGGCCACGTGCCTGGGACAGGAGCGCCAGTGGGGACCACAGCAGGGCAAGACCAAAAGGGCTGGGTGCAAACAAATCTGTTGGGAAGCAGAAGAAATTGCACTTGTCAATAGAATTACACCAGCAAGGGAAGAAACAAGAAGCCCCATGTCCTTAAGCTATTTGACTCTCCAAAGCACAATACAGCAATATTAACTGTTGTAGGATCAGAGAGCTTTTTATTCCAATATGATGTGAAGTAGCTTTGCTTGAAAGATTTCTTCTGTGTTTTCAAAAATCCTTCTGGTTTCCCAGAGGGAAAATGGGGATTACACCAGTAAACCCTGAGCAAGCATGCCCATTGCAGGAGCATTTCTTGAGTGCAGAAGGAGCACTGCTGGTTTCTTTAATTGCAGCAACTTGGACAATTACTTTACTCACAAAGCCTTTTGGAGGTACATGAGCTGCCTTCTGTAAGACAGCAAACTTTGTAAATTTGGGGCTTATCCTCCAAACTACTTGTGAAGGATTGCCACAACTTTATCCACTGTTCAGAAACAGCTTGCAAGAAAACTCATGCTTTAAAATCAGAACCGTTAACATTTTGCTGTCATAAAACTATTTTATTCTTAACTGAATGGGATTCCAAAGGTAGCAAATACAAAATTTGTTTCAAATTTCAGCTCTTTTTATCATGATGGTTGAATTTCACCAACCATAACATCAAAGTTTGAGATGTCTTGTTCTTTGTTCAGTCGTAGACATGCAGGCCTTACAAAACACTCTATTCAAAAAAAGGCCATGGAATTGCGATAGAGATGGTATTAATATTTTTTTCTAATCTCTAAAAACTTCTGTTGTCTCAGAACAGAATATATCCCCAAATCTCTAGTTATCCTTTTGGAAATAATTTCCACTTTTTTCTTCTTTTTCCTTCATTGTGTCTCAAGATCTAGTCTTAGTCTTCTAATTCATGACACAGTATTTTGTATTGCACCTCCAGCAGAAGCCTCTTTATGATAAAAATGGTCTATGAATCACACCTGAGACTCAGCAGCACCCAAAACAACTGACACATTTCTATAAAAAACTTTTTCTTGAGGAAAACCCTTTAATTTGAGACACAGAATGCATCTGTAATTGAAAAACAGATAGCTGCTCTGTCAGTAAAGGCTTACTAATGTTACAGAAGGAATAAAACTAATTTACCTGGCTGCTAAATTGATAAATTGATAAATTGATAAGAGAACCACTTGAGCAGCCAGAGTGGGGCACCAGGCTCTGCACAGGGTGGAGCTCTCACTGTGATCACTTCCATTGCATGGAAAGTAAAGAAAAAACAAAACCATAGATAAAAGCTTTGGCCTGTCCTCCACTCCAGAGAGTGGTAACTGAGCTGGTCCTGGTTAGACAGAAAAGCAGGAGGAACCGAAATACATTAGTAGCGTTTGATGTGAAAAGTTTGATATAATAAAAAATTATGCTTTTTGTCATACAAATAATGCAGCTTTCCATAAACAGCCTCAAGAATAGGAAGCACATTGTTCAGATTTCCTGCTTTTCCTGGGTTTGGATGGTCTGCTTTTGCTTTTTATTGAACACAAATGATTATTCTTAGAAGTACAAGCTATTTTCACACATAAGTAATACAGAAGAGGGCCCCCATATAATTAGAGTCTGGAAGGAGATGCACTAAAACATGAGCTACATTAATTCTAAATACTGCTCTGAAATTATTGATGTTACGTTGCTGCAGAGTTCTGTTGAGTTGCTTGAACATCTTAATCACTAAACTAATTGAGGACTTAAGTCCTTCCCATTTTGTCAGTTCTTTCATCCTCCAGAAGCACATTTCTGTAGCTGTGGATCAGTCAGGCCAGAGCACTTTGTTACATACATCACTTGTGGAGCCTACATTTCATTTACAGTTCCTCTTTTCTTTGTCTTTTAAAGTCAGACTATCCTTACTCATTTCTCTGTAACTATTTTTAATTTGCTTTTCCCTTGGAACTTGGAACAAGGCATTAAAATAAAAAAACCCTAGACATTGCTGCAAGATCATCATTGAGGAAAAAAACCCAACTCCACAACAAATAAAAGCAAAACCTGACACAATTCAAGGAACATTTAAAACCTGTAATAAGGAATATTTGCTAAGTGAGGAGAAAGATAAAGCAGCACATGATTGAACATGCTTTGAATTTACAGTCCTATATATAGTCTTGTGCTGTGATGCAGACCATGCTGCCAATTTTACCTATTTTAAGCAAAACATGAATATTCTGTCTGTCTAGCTCCTGCTGACTTGGTCTTGATGGGACTACACTTTCCCCTCTTTATCACACTTGACAACTATATATATATATGTATATATATGCATATGAAGAGTCTACCCACTAAGATGGAAAGAAGTATCTGAATTTTGTCATCCTTGAAAACTCCTGTTGTGACCCAATTTCTTCTCTTCTACCAAAGGGCTCAGCTGATTTCAGGATTGCTCCAGATAGAAGCCAGCCTTGCCTGGAAAACACAAGCTGTTCTTAGACAAAACTCAGGAAAACATTCCCTGCAAGACATGTGGGGAGGAGCTACCAAAAAAGCAAATTAAACAATTTTAGCACCTCGTCCCTCAAAATATTTTTAGTTAACAATGTGTATACACACACACACATAAACATATATGAGGAGAAAGAGAGATGGGGAAATTCCATGTTTCAAATATCTCAACTAAAACAAGATTTTAAAAGGGGGAGGGGGAATTAGGAAACACCATTTTTTCATTAAAATATGCGTCATTTTAATCAAATAAAAAATGACGATTATTAAACTATATTCTAGTTTAAAAGAATATTTCAGCGGACAAATTTTGTCTATCCTAGTCCCACCTGGCTTTTCAACCAGAGACAAAACCAGTAATTTCTCCTTCTCTCTGAAACATGTAGATTTTTGTGTCTTACAACTGGGTCCAGCACAATTTCATTCAAGGACTGTGTAAATCAACAATCAATCACCCTAAGGCCCATAATTTATAGCTGCCATAACATTCACTTACAGACCCAGCACCCAAAGAGCCACTCTCACCCTCACATATTTTCTTCTAAAATAGAACTAGCTCTTTCATATCCACTGGTGGAGGCAAGGAATTGTTTATTCGGTGACTGGAGTCAGAGATAGATCTGGTCATCCCGAAGGCTCAGGTCAGCCTTTGGGCTGATTGTATTCACTGCTGTCCAAGAAACCTCAAAAATGGCAATGCAAAGATAGCAGAGACTACAGAGTTAGCACAGCAGTGGTGAGAGGTATTTCAGAATCCATGCTTAGCCTTGCAAAAGCTTTCTCCTGAAAATATTCTAGTCATTTGTCCTGTAGCACAGAAATGCCCTCGATATTCACGTTTGGGACTTGCATCCTTTTCCCCAGCCTGGTAGATTGATAATAGCATGGTTCCTGGCACTCAGCTTGAATTTTTGGCACTGCATCTCAGCTGTCTGCCAGTGTACAGCAGACAGACATGCCCCTGGAATTCCACTGCTGGAGGTGCTATCCATTCCCTCTGGTGGGGATGGGTACATAAACTGCACCATGTAACGAGCTGAGCTTGGACAGAAATGGGATGAGAAGGTAAATAAATCAAAACTAAACACAGAGCTAAATGGGGAGCGAGGCATGTCAGAAAACTGAGTTCCAGTCCCTGCTGTAGGGAAAATCTAGCACTGAGTATTAGCCTTCAGTCTGAAGATATAAGCCCTGTTGATCTGCACTGGCTTTGAACTCAAGTACAATTACAACTGAAAAAGCACCTGAATAGCTGGACTGTCACACAGAGAGATTTGGAGAACACTCCAGAAAGTATCAGCTTTAGGATTTTGCTGAGATCTCCAGGGTGAGAGGGAAAGAGAGGATTCTTTCTCTGGCTAGAGAAAAGTACTATATCCAAGTGTTGTTTTGGCAATCAGGTAATTATTACTTCTGTAAAGGATCCTCTCTTGCAAGGAACTGCACCCCAACAAGCAAAACCCGTCACGCAAAACCTGCCACACAAAACCCCTTGCAAAAGTACACAAGACGGAAAAAGTAAAATTCTCTCTTTTTTTATGTACAGGAAGTGGAAGCACATCTTCAGCTGTGGGATGAGCCTCTGAATGTACCTACAAGCGTATTTGCTAAGATTTTTTAATAAAGAGAGGCCCCTTATAGCCTTCCAATCCCAGCCCCAAAACCAGAATGTGATAGGCACAGAGATGATGAGGCAGTCAGTAGAAGCACAGAGGGGAATGTTGCCATGTCAGGGAGACACCTGTGTGCAGTCTCAGCCCAGCCCTGAAGTGACTGCTCGTTGGATTGGTGGCAAAAGTCCTAAAGGGTTAAAAACCCTTCACAAAATTAATTGCCAGGTCCACACCTGCTACCCTGTCCAGAGGGCAGCCCCAAGCTGGTCACCCAACCAGGTAAGTTAGGTGAGAGAATCCATCTCTTTCTACTGGGAAAAAACCCAAGAGCCTTAACAACCTTTCTAGAATAAGAATTTTTCTCACAAGCCAACCCTCACTCCAAATTATGCAGGAAAAGGGTGGCAGAATTTGGCCCATCTCTGTCACAAAATGGCAAAAGCAATCTGCAGGTTTGCAGATGAGCCAGGGAACAGCCTGTATTTTAATACAATGAACTTCATTCAAAATTCTGTTTCTTAGTTCCTAAGTGAGAAACAAAGAGCAACACACTTGCCCTCAGGGCAGAGTTTTTCTTTTTGCATTGTTTTTGCCACAGATCATTAAAAAAAATAGCTCTTACCGGGCCATTTTCAAAACCACAACATAATTCTTATGCGTCACAACTCATCCCTCTACTCTTCCCTCCCTCCTGTGACAGGTATCCAATCGAGCTAAAACTTTGTTTCTACTAAGATGCAAATTTGGAAAAAAAACAAGATCGCCACTGCCTGGGGCTTGGTTAGCTGGAGATAAAAAAGCAACACCTGTTTTAGGCATGGCTATGTGGAAATGCAGGTACTCCTCAGGCAACATACACACGGCAACCAACTGCAAAACTTGTCCTTCTCGTTTGCTTCCTGGGACTACAGCACAGATACGGGTTGAGAAGTCTGTGTGTAACATGGATTTTTTTATATATTTTTTTAATAATATTGCCTTGTGAAATGTTGCTCATTATCATTTTTAATGCGACACAGAAGACAGCTTTCCATTTAAGTTGCCCGTTAGTCTGATTAATAACTTATTTTTATTTTACATTTTGTGTTTTATGCTGCCTGCGAGGCAAATATTATCAGTGTTTTCCTACAAGAAGTAAGACAATTCACAGAACACATTTCATGCCCTGAGATCAGAGAAATAAGTTTAGATTTATAATACCCAAGGACTGTGGCTTTTTATGAAGTGTATAAAGAGGGCATGTTTAATTATGTTTTGTTTATATCAGTGCTTTGTCTGCAAAAATAACATGATTAGCATATTTTCCTATCATCGGCAGTTATTTCTAATGATTGATTAAATTTCTTAAGTGCAGAGTGGATTAAATCACAATTTCTTGCAAATAATTTGGGAAAGAAAAGATAGAACTAACTACCCAATTAAAGTGGGAGAGATCAGAGTCTGACCGCTGCAGGCAGAGTCCTGTCCATCTTTTATAGTGACAACAACAAAAATAAAAAGCAAAATGCTTGTTTGAAGCTGAAGCATTAAATATGGAGAGCTAGAAGACTGTACTTTGCAACCCCTGGATGTGTTCTCAGGGGTGGCCTGGCCGGAATTGGTTATAATTTTTCTTCCAGGATCGGGTCTGTCCCGTTTGGGTTTTCCTGACCTGCTCTGGCTGGGGCAGGGCTGAGTGTTCTGCTGCTCTCCTCAGCACTGAGCTATGCAACTTTTTAAAAATCAAAGCATGGAGTATCCCGAAGTGGCAGAAGCCTTAGACCAGCAAAAGACGATGGGGCTGGGATGCCCATACTGGAAAGTACACTCCGAAATTCCCTTGGTGTAAAAACCCGGCACGGAACAAGCAACGCTGAGGGGACCAACCCTCCCAAATCCTGGCTTTGTTCCAGCCGGTCAGCGCAACGCCTCTCTGCTCACCTGCACGATATCCCTGTAAAAAAATTATAATTAAAAAAAATGATGTTGCAAGAGTTTTATTGTAAGCGGGGAGCGGCCGCCGGGCCCGTTCTGAGGCAGGGCAGGCTGTAATACCAGTGTGACATTTNTTCTCCTTCTCCTTCTCCTTCTCCTTCTCCTTCTCCTTCTCCTTCTCCTTCTCCTTCTCCTTCTCCTTCTCCTTCTCCTTCTCCTTCTCCTTCTCCTTCTCCTTCTCCTTCTCCTTCTCCTTCTCCTTCTCCTTCTCCTTCTCCTTCTCCTTCTCCTTCTCCTTCTCCTTCTCCTTCTCCTTCTCCTTCTCCTTCTCCTTCTCCTTCTCCTTCTCCTTCTCCTTCTCCTTCTCCTTCTCCTTCTCCTTCTCCTTCTCCTTCTCCTTCTCCTTCTCCTTCTCCTTCTCCTTCTCCTTCTCCTTCTCCTTCTCCTTCTCCTTCTCCTTCTCCTTCTCCTTCTCCTTCTCCTTCTCCTTCTCCTTCTCCTTCTCCTTCTCCTTCTCCTTCTCCTTCTCCTTCTCCTTCTCCTTCTCCTTCTCCTTCTCCTTCTCCTTCTCCTTCTCCTTCTCCTTCTCCTTCTCCTTCTCCTTCTCCTTCTCCTTCTCCTTCTCCTTCTTCTTCCCCTTCCCTTTTTCCTTCCATTTTCCTTCTCCTTCCCCTTCTTCTTCCCCTCCCCTTTTTCCTTCCATTTTCCTTCTCCTTCCCCTTCTTCCCCTTCTCTTTCTCCTTCCCCTTCTCCTCTCCTTCCCCTTCTTCCCCTCTCCTTCCCCTTCTACATCCCCTTCTCCTTCTCTTTCTCCTTCCCCTCTCCTTCCCTTTTTCCTTCTCCTTCCCCTCTCTTC
>VYZR01022209.1:0-11816 GCA_013400675.1 Oxylabes madagascariensis | reverse complement strand
TTAAAAAATATATTTTTTAAAAGAAAAATCCTAGAAAATCTAATTCTTTGGTTTGCAGGTATGGATGATCAACTTCCAGGCAATCTGCAGTAGCTCTCCATCAAGCGTGGCACTGTCAGTGTGGTGTACACGGCTGTGCCATGTCTGGGATTTATGTCCCTTCCTCCTGAGCACAGATAAGGACAACATCATCCAAAGTATGTAGAAGAACCTCTGTGAAATCCTTCTCCAAATGTGAAAACTCCTTTGTGGAATGTGCTAGATTTGGGCCAACTTCTTCCCCACAAGGGCTGTGTCCAATTCAGAACCTTCCAGGCGTGGGTTATTGCAGGCTCCCCTTGCCTGTCTTGCTCCCTTGCCTTGCTGTGGGATGGGATGGAGCTTGGCACATGTCGTGGCTGGAGGATGGATCCTGCAAACCTCCCCTCTCCCCTACACCTGCCCATCCTGCCTGGAGGGCTCTGAGCACACCCACCCCAGTGAAACCACTGCAGCCACACTCTCCTGGGTGCCCCCCAGGAGCCTGCCCCTCACACAGCTCCTTTTGGGAAGTATTTTAGCACGTTCCTCTCCATCACCTGGTAAAAGCAACACTCACTCCGTGCTCTTTGCAGCAATGCATGTGAACCTAGGAGTGAAGGGCTTCGCTGCCTACCCCCACTCTGGCCTGGCTGCTCCCAGCCCCATGATTTATGCTTTGATTTGGGAATGCCTCTTCCTGCCAGGTGATCACATGGCCCCTTGCCTGCACGTTATTTTTGTGTTTGCTTTTCCTTCCCTTCCCTCCCTGCTCCCCCCTCAAAATGGTTTTCATTTTTATTAAAGCAATTTATTCTGGCGGTTGCCAAAAGCTTATCGGGTTCAGCACACGTTCAGACAAGTGGAGCACGGTGATTTTGGAGGTGGGGGGGTGCTTGGGGTGAAGAAAATGAATGAAAGCAACTCCAAAAAGGCAGTTGAGCAGGGCTGGAGTGATCATGGCCCAGCTCCAGCACCAAGATTTCGGCTCCAGTTGAGGGTGGAGGTCAGGAGCAAGACAGTCTGCATGGAGCTGGGGAGGACCAGAAAAGGGTCAGAGGGAATGGGGAGAGCTATTTCCACTCCCTTGAGCTGTTTGCCATGGGGCCACTGCCAATCTGGAGCTGTTGGTATTTAAAATGGCACGCAGAGAGGCGTCCCTCCTCCCTCAGAGGTATGTTAATGAGCATCCTGTTAAGAAACTCCTTGGAAACTTCAAGGGAAGACAAATCCTCTTGGTTGATAAATTAATTTTCTCCCTTTGCTTGACCCGTCAGTCTGCGCTGCCAGCAACGTCCCCATTAGCTTTGGTGGAGTTTGCCAACATTTGCTGAGATCCAAGACCCATAGAAATCCACTGGAGCCTTTCCATGGGTCCCAAGGAGCTTTGGGTCAAGTCTTCTGCCTGCGGGATGAGGCTGGGGGTCTGTGCATTGGCTGCCTGCGCGGAGCCTGCCGGTGAGTGATGAGCTGTTGAACAATGTCTTCATCTCTGGGCAGGGCTGGGAGGAGGGCTGGGGATGCTAACTGGAACCAGCCTGGAATGAAGTCATTTGTTTCGCCACGCTTTTCCCCTTCTCCTGAAGGTTCCCAGGGAGGGAAGTGGAGCTCACAGGCAGCGATGTCTGCAAAGCCCCAGGGCTCTTGCTCCGTTGTGTTAAAGCTCCACAGCCTCCGAGGACGTCGCCCAGCTCCAAGGATTGCCCCACGCCGTCGCTCCCACCACAGCAGACCTCCCACTTCTGCTTTCCTGCAAACACCGTGGCTCTGCTGGGAAAGGGCTGTGGCAAATGCCAGTGGCATGAGGCAAAGCACGGCCCCCGGGAAGGCTGCCCTGTCCTGCCCAAAGAGAGTGAAAAATCTCCGAACCGACAGTTTTCCAGCACTCCTCTCGAGGCAGCTAAAGATGGCTTTTATCAGCGAATGAGAGCTTGCAAAGATAACACTTCAAAGGAAACACGTTCTAAATACACCTTTAAAAGCCTTAAAATGTAATTCCATAAATGTTTGTGTTACTCAGGCGAGAGATAAAGCCAAGTGGTATTACTGAATTGTAGTGGGGCTGAATGCTTGCAAACTTCCCTCGTGTCCCTATCAGATGAATGGTTCACTTATTAATCTATATCTGGGTGCAGTGGAGCCCTTTCCTTTCTCCATAATCTTTTCCCCCCATCTCTGTGTGCTGCCCACTTTGCTGCTCTGACAGGACCTGGTTATGGGTGTGAATCCCAGCAGGATTGTGTCTCTGGGTTGGCACAACCTGCAGCTTCACCCCACTCCTGAAGATTAACCAAAACCCCAAGGCTGTGGAGAAATAACAAAAAGCAATTCCCACTTCATTGTTGATGCTGGTCCCAGTGGTTTGGAAGTGGTTGATCCCTTTTTCCTCTGCTGTGGGTGGATCAGGACTGTGACGGCTCCCTGTCCCAAAGGATGGACTGCAGGGGTCATAATTACATGGGTTTAGATTAAGGATTAACAAGACATTCTCTCCTGTGAATGTGGTGAGTCACAGGCTGCCCATAGAAACCATAACTGCCCTACCCCTGGAAGTGTCCAAGGCCAGGTTGGATGGGGCTTGGAGCAGCCTGGAATAGTGGAAGTGTCCATGGCCATGGCAGGGAATTGGAATGAAATGGTCTTTAAGGTCTCTTCCAACCCAAACCATTCTGTCATCCTATGATTCTGTGATATTTCAGCATTATAAAAATCCTAGCAGAGATTCCTGGCATCCAAGGACTGTGGGGTACAAACATTCCATTTCAGGTTTTTTGTTCGTATTAAAGAAATAAAATCAGAAAGACGGGACAGAAGCAGCCTGAATTTAAACCTTTCCCAACACTGTGATCAAATGAAAATGACTCCCACTAACAAAATCCCAGAGAGCCTTGGCCCTGCCTGGGTCAGGAGTGAAGGAAATCCCTGAAATCTCTGCTTTTCAATGAGAGCTCTGCTGTCGCTGCGGGCACCTGCTGACGTTACTGTGGGTATTTGTTTATGTGGGGTTGAGAGTCTGGGGGGGACTGAGAGAGTTTTCCAATTAATTTCCCTGCAGCTTGTTTGGTCCCTGCAATGGTTATCAGGGAAGGCAGCGTGTCAGAACAAAGCATTGCCCCAACACCTCAGAAAATGTTGAGCCCTGGAAGCAACAATCCCAAAGCTATTTTGGGAAGTGAGTCTGCCCACGCTGGCACATGTGCAGCCCTCCAGCTGTCTGGGCTGGCAGCAGGATTTGGCCATTAATGGAAGATTTCGTGCCTATTCACTCAATCCATCCTTGACTGAGGCTCAGCAGTTTTCCTGCAGCTCGGAATGGGGAGATCTGTCCCAACACCCATCAGTGACCAGTGGCACGTAGGAGCCAGGTGAAGGGACTTGTTTCTGAAGGGCTGCACAGCTCTGAGGATTTTTTCCTGTGTGAAGAGGGGAGATGAGAAGTTTCCCAGCAGAGCCTCTAGCTCCCACCCACAGGCAGGTCCCTGGCAGCACTGATGGTCCAGGAGTGGAAATCGATGGTGGTGTAAAAGCAGAACAAATTGACCCAAACCCTTGTCTCATGGACAAAAATTTTCCAGTGTATCATTCTGTGCATTTAGTCTTAAATACTTAATTAAATTCTGAAAGTGTTTTCTTCTTTAACCCCCCACATTCACCTTTCTTTAACCTGTCAGACCACTTTTCAATTCTCTTCTTTCTCCCAAAAGAAAACCCTCCGGATTTCTTTGGATGTCAGATAGCAAGACATTGAATATTTGGGTTTGATCCAGAAACACTTCACTCACTCAAAGCCAAAGGGAAAGCATTTGCAATTTTATATATATGTATATATATATTTTTTTCACACTGCACAGTGCAGAAAGATGTTCAGAAAGAGCAGGCATGAAGTGTGGCCCAGGGTGTGCCACATCCCTGGGAATTGTCCTGTTGGAACCACCACTAGGACCCAACAAAACGCAGCTGTTTCCCCCCCTAAAACCCACACAGTCTCTAGGGAACCTTGATGAGGACGTGGTTTGCAGGGAAGGCTGCTCTACCCTGCAGAAAGTGTCTCTGGAAGCCCTGTGACCAAGGGATGGCAGCTGGGAGCCACCCAGGGGGCTGGGAGATTGCAATCAGGAGACAACAGGGATGAAGGATGGCAGAGGGAGAAATGCTGTGTTTTCTCTCGAGGAGGTGTTTTCTCTCCTTTATCTGGTGCACAAGCCATCCAGGCTGTGTGTGTGTGTTAACTGTCAGTGCCTGGGACATTTCACATGTTCCCTGCTGCTCAGCATCCCAGGGCAATCCCAGAAAAGGCAGCGGCTGCAGCAGCATCACTGGCAGCTCAAGAGCTTTAGCCAGGGTTGTAAGCACACATCCTTCTCCAAAAGTCCCTTTATGAATCCTAATTCTGTGATTGCTCAAGGGCTCCTCTGGCTCCTGGTGCTCAGGATGAGTCCCCAGCCTGTGGGGTTGACAGGTCAGTGCCACAGCTCAGTAAACTCCAGTCATTAATGGTAAATAAAGGCTTAATCGTTTGTGTAATCTTCCTTAATTACCAAAGAAAAGCAACTGGTCTGAGCCCACCCAGGGGCTGCGGTGTCAAACACTTCTCCCCATGGTGATTGATGCTGGGTCCCCAAAATTCAAACTGACAGGAGCACGTTGAGTGAATGCTGATGGACAGGAGGGGCACCTGGAGGGGACACATCAACCCAGGGCTTTATTTTCAGCCCAGAGCTCCTCAGCCCTTGGCTGGGAGTGGTTTCTACCAGGACAGGATAATTCCTGCTGGAACTGTCCATCATGAGAAGAAAATACATTAAAATGCCACTCCTATTATTTTTGCTTTTCTTTCAGGCCAGGATAACTGGTTTCATTGCAAAGAAGTTACTTTTTATTTCATTTTACCTGACAGTTATAAGCTTTTCTTCCTACGAGAGCCAAGGACTGTCCATGGGTACTGCCCAGGATTTCAGATCTCTGTGTCCATTCAGTCCTCAGTGGAAAAGAGGGACAGATTTCTTTAATTGTGTGACATCTTTGCAGCATGAATTCCCTCTTGTTGCACAGCCCTGACTTGCAGCTTGCTGTGCATGCATGCTAGACTGATGATTTTTGACTTACAGTGGCATTAAATCATCAAATAAAAACTAATGAAGGAGAGAGCCAAAAGATGTGATGATGATGAGGGGGAGGAATTCAGAGCAGCAGAGGGGGCCAGGCATCACCCACCCAGGGCTGCTGAATTTATGCGTGTGTTAATTAACATTTTGATTCATTAAGCTTGGCTCATGGTGGGGATTCATGGGTGAGAAGGCAATTTAGAAGCTGGTGCCAAGCAGAAGAAATTTCTCCATCTCCCATTCTCCCATTCTTGTGCTGGTGAAGAATAGAAGTAGGTCTTAAACTTAAGTGAAAATAAAAAGGGTGTAAATGGCAAGGTTTGGGGGTGCAAGGCAAGAGTGGAGGCACTTGAGAATGGCCAGAGAAATGCACAAACAAAGCTCCTGCCCACATCAATTTTTCTAAGACATGGTCATGGTTAAGAGAGCTCGCCAAAATCTGGCATCTGGGTGCCCCAAAAAACAATTTTACCTGTACAATTATACCTGTTCTGTACCTCTTTTCCTGGGTGTCATTCCATGGCACAGAGAGGTTACTGCCATGGGGAGAGCCATGACCACACCACTCATGTGCAGCCAAGTGCTGAATCACCTGGGTCACCTTTATGAGATGCCATCGATATGTGTTATAGATATATTTTACAGAAGGAATATTTCCAGGGTGTTTTATAGAGCATTAATATCCTTTATATGTATTGCTTCTTTTATCCCTTTGCATAAAAATCCAGGTGTGCTTTTTTTGCCATGAATTCTGGCCACCTGGTACTGTGAAGAGAGAAGAGTTACAGCTCAAACATTTCAGAAATCTCTAAAATGCACCTGTAATGATCTCCTCATCCATCACTGCGCTGTTATTTTAAGCTTCAAAACCCTGGGACGTCCCAAGGCTCCAAGTGAGCATTCCATGTACTCTTTTCACACCCTCTTAGAAATTATTAACCACAATTAAGAAGATGGACCAGCTTCTCATGGGTGTAAACCAGCCCAGCATCAGTCCAAGCCATCAAACCTGGCTATTGCACAGCAGCAGAAGGCTTGACCCTGAGACCTAGACAAGGAAACACTGATCCAAGAACCAGAGGGAAAGGAATGATTCTTCTTGAGGCTCTTTGATATCTTCTCCTCTGTTCCCAGAGTGGGAATCACAAGGACTCATAAACACAGAAAATAACCTGATTAATTCTAACTCAAATTCAAGAGACAGAAGGGTCTAAATCAGAAACTGGTAGTTATTGTGGCCATTCTGTTTTGCCCAGTGCCCGTTGCCCAGGTTTTTTACTGATAATGCTTTTCCTTCAGAAAAAAGCCCAGCCAACTTACTCTGCTGGCTCACTGTACTCTTAAGAAGTGCATTTGGCCTCATGAGGATGCATCAAAATTTTGATGTTTAGCAGAAAATAAAAATATTTGCACTCAGTTCATTTATAGAGCTGCACATAAAACCCTCCCCCTCAGGGCATTTCCAAGGAAAAGACTGGAAATAAAAATATAAATTCTAAACAGCAGTAAAATGTTTATCGCTTTGGGGGTTATGAGTGTTCAGCTTTTATTACTACAAAAATCAATTTACTGATCTTGGGTTTACTGCAAAATCACAGAAGTGAAAAGCTGAATTCATTTGTTGTCCTGGGCTTTGCTGCTTCTGCCTTCCCATGTCTGGGGGGAGATGTGTCCTGCACGTCCCTGCTCCCTTCCTCCTCCTCCCCACCACGGCTCCTCTCCTGACACCAACAAAACTTCCCTCCCTGCCTGGCTGCCCACCTGAGTCCCTCTCACTGCACCTCTCCGAGGAGACCAAGAGTCCAACCTGAAAAAACAAAGCCTGAAAAAACCCAAGGAAATGGCCAACTTCCTCTGGCAGGGGTTTTGGTTGTCTCGGGAGCCCGTCAGGAGCTGCAGTTTGGGTTGGGGGTGCAGGATATGGCTGAGGAAAGGGGCTGCTGAAAGGATCCTGTGTGTGAAAACATTCACATGGACTTCATGTGTGGATTATCTGTGGATTATCCTGTGGATTATCTGCTGGGAAGTGCAATTCTGCACGTGCAAAATAATATTGTGGTGTTGTGTTAGTCATTCCAATGGTCAAAACAATAAAATAAGAAGAAAGAAAGAAAGAAAGGAGAAGTAGGTGCTTAGATGTCACTCCACTGTGTATCATTCAGGTATCATTCAGTGCAACCCAATACTCCCAGGTAGCCACTCCTCTGTTTTAATTTTGGGAGTTTTAAGGCAAAAAAAAAAAAAAAACAAACAAAAAAAAACCAACAAAAAAAAAACCAAACAAACAAAAAAAACCAAACAAACAATGCATGCTTTAACAGATTTAGTGGAAAGCGGTGTAAAGAGTTTGGACAAAAACCTTCAGGCTTGCTGTCCCTCAGCACTGGCCCAGAAAGGACTCGTGGCCCTGTTGCTGTGATGGTAAAACTTTGCAAATCCTTCACAGCCTGACACATTCACCTCCCAGAGTCCCAGCTCTCAGCCAACCCAAGTATTTCAGATAAAGAGAATTTCAGCCCTGCTGATGATTTCTGGGAAAAAAATGTAGCAGGAAACCCATTTTTTCTCCAAATATTGAAGGAGGGCTGGGTCAACTCTACAAATAGTCAAAGCAAATGTTTTGGGGAGCAATGAGGAGGATGAAAGCTGCTGAACTGAGTGAGTCAGCAAATATTTGGGGATAGCAGCAAATATCTGGGGATAGCAGCAAATTCTGGGAAGGAGAGGAGCAGGAGAGTGTGTTGGGGTGGGAGGGTGAAACTCCCAGCTGATATTAATAGTTTTGGCCCTCTCTCCGTGCTGAAATGTGATCAGAAAGACATGGAAACAGCGTGCAAGAGGGAAGGTTTGTGCATGCTGCGCTGGCACTGGTGATGGGCAAATTTAAATCCCATTTTGCCTCTGTGGTGACACCCCCAGCCTGTGGCCAGTGACATCGCTCAGCCTTTGCACTTCTCTTCCCTAAGCTGATCAGGGTTTGCTTCCATCCTTGCCAGGAGCCCGTGGGGCAGCCTGGATGTCTGAGAAGGGGATGGTGTCACCTTTGTGTGCTGTGACAACACGAACGTGACCCACCCCAGAGGCAGGTGGGACTCCTGCCCTTGCCCTTTCACCTCCCCACTTCCCCAGCTGTCCCACCCCAGGTGGGTTTTCCAGCTCTCGCACCTAAGCAGCCTCACCAGATTTATCTATCCATCATGCAAAAGATGGAAAGTGCTTTACAATTGTTCCAGGGGTCATCTGATAACCCTGTCAGGCTTAATTGTGCCGTAATCAAATCCCCCCCACACCCTGGCACAGGGCGGGATGAATCAATTGAGAGCAAACACCACTGGCAGACCTCACCAACATGAAAGGCATGAGCTCACAAATAATTCATTAAAAGTGTGCATGTTGAAGAGGATTAATTTCCATTTCCTAAAAAAAAAAAAAAAAAAAAGAAAAAAAGAAAGAAAGGAAAAGAAGAGGAATGTCTTGGCTTGGAAGGCAGCAAATGAGATAGGGAAAGGCATTAAACTACACCCCGAGGCACACAGACGTGCTCCTCTTGGCTCTGCAGAGCTCAGAACACAGATATCCCAGATCCTGCAGGAACAACCCCTCTGCTGGCAGCTGATGAAAGAGGGGAACACCTTCCCGTGCTGCTGCCAGCACCCCAGTCCCACACAATGAGCAATGTCCCCATTTCCAGACTCCTTGGACAATTAACACCCGAGCATTCATTTATCAGCAGATTTCACAGTGAATATCCCTGTTCACCCAGCTTTGCAAGCCAGCAAGGATTCCACAATAAATATCCCTATTAATCAACCTTTCAAGCTACTGATTTCCAAAAAGAAAACTGTGGGTTTTATTTAGGTTATTTCAGGGAGTTCTCCAAAGCCACCAGCCCTTCGCTGTTCCCTCCAGCCGTGATAAGGACCACGATGACACCGAGCTGACACCACAATTTCCCATACAACTATTCCAGAAGTTCCATCAGAGCGACTTCATTTCCTCCAGGATCGGCAGGAGCAGCTCACATTAAATATGGGAAGTGACTGCCACCTCCAGCCCTCCTCCTGCTACTGGAGCCAGCAGCTCCCGGCCCTGCTCGGGTGACTCGGGGAACCTGGAAACTTGTTTTACTGCCTGGAGATATAAACAGTGGGGCTGGAGAGCAGAAACACGAGATGGCAATTAGCCCAGAGCTATTAGCTGTGCCTGAATATCATATACTCCGAGCTTCCTTGATCCACTGGAATTTATATGACCATTAATGGGCACTGTAAATTGCTGTCAGCGTGGATAACTCAATCCTTGCTTTTTTGGAGAGGTGAAGCAACGGGGGAAGTGGAGGGGAAGAGGGGAAGGTGGCCTGAGATGGACGTGAGGAGCTGTACAACAGCTTTAAGGCACTGCTGTCTGCTGGCATATAACAGATAATAAAAATACACTTTAATTTAGAATGTAAGGATATGGTGTCAAAATAAAATGTCTCAAGGACAAGTAGGGAACATAAAAAAGTCAGAGCCCATGCTGTGAGCATCAGCTGCACATCATAAAGATACATTAATGGTATATTTCTTTAAAAGAAATTTTCATACTTCGGAGTTTTATGAGAAATAAGATTTTTAAATATCAGAAGTGGAAATTTTATGATTGGAGGGGAAAAAGTGTTCAGATGAAGGTGATGGGAACAGGAAGAACCCAGAAATTAAACACTGGTACCTTTGGTGGTGCTGCAGTGACCAAGGGCAATGACCCTGCTGTGCTGAGCCTGGTGTGCCAACCCTTCCAACCACCCATTCTGTAACCATGGAACCAGTGGGATTTTTTATTAAATGGGAGCATGGCCAGGCCCCAGAGATCAGAGATATAGGCGTAAAATAATGTTGAATTGTAAAACAACAGGCAAGCAAAGCTGCTTAAACCAGATTCACTTATGTGCCAGTGGTCAAAAATAAAATCAATGAAAGAAATGAGGTTTTGATGTAAAATTCAAATGTTAGAGATAAAATAAATTAAACTGGGTATGGATTATTCTGTTTTTATTCTGAGCTCAGAGAAATATTATAGCAAAGCTCACAGCATTGGAGCATCTTTGCTTCCTGGGTTCATCTGGGCTCTGGAACAAAAGAAAGTCCCACGAGTTCATTTTTATCAGGGGAAAAAAAGCATTTTTAACCCAGTGACTAAAATATCCATTCTTATTGTTCCACTTCTCTGTCAGCCTCTGGGAAGAATAACCTGGCATTTCCTTCCTGTGTCCTGCAGCTAAATCTGCAGGTTTCAAGGGAAAGCTCACAAAAATGGGGAATTTCTGAAAATTTGATCCCGTGTGCAACCATCAGTGGCAAGCAGCTGTTGTTGGCCACTGCCTGTGGCATGGTTCTAATACGAATTTCACTGNAGCTCACAAAAATGGGGAATTTCTAAAAACTTGGTCAGTGGCAAGCAGCTGTTGGCCACTGCTTGTGGCATGGCTGTAATACGAATTTCACTAACATGGTTCTGAACAGAATCAGGATACTGGGATGCTCCTGAGCTGGTTTGCAATCATTTGCTGCTTTAATGTGTGTCTTTAGAGAGTTCAACTGAAAGAGGGCAGGTTCAGATGAGGTATTAAGAGGACATCTTTCCCTGTGAGGGAATGCCCAGGGAATCTGTGGCTTCCCCATCCCTGGAATTATCCAAGTCCAGGTTGGATGGGGCTTGGAGCAGCCTGGGATAGTGGAAGGTGCCCATGGCCATGGTAGGGGGTGGAATAAAATGAAATTAAATCCCTTTGAACCCAAACCATTATAGGATTCTATTATATTTTTCTGCAGCTCTTCTTACTCCTTAAAGATGAAGAGATTTTGCTGCAAAGCAGAGCAGAAAGGTCTGAAAAGGTTGGGCATTGCTTGCCCAGATTGCATTTGGGGTCTCATGTTTGGAGGATGGTGCCTGCCCTGCTCCAGCTGAGCACAAAGGACCATGTGAAGAAAGTTGGGCTGCATGGTCAGGCTGCCAGCACACCTCCAGCCTGGGAATGGCAGATTTGGAGCAAGAAGGACTAAAATTCCATCCAAACCTCTTAGAAAGGCATCTTTATCTCAACTATAAAGCCGAATTTGCAATGTCTTGGAGAGTGCATTGTGCTTGTGTGGTGTGACTGCTCATGGGGAATGAATATCAGTGCCCTGCATCCAAAACCTCGCTCAGGGCACTCCGTGTCCATCAGCAAACCCTCGTGGCCCACAAGAAGACATCCCTCCCTCCTGGCATTTAAAACTTGTGCTCAACCCAGTTGTGCAAAAATTGCAACTGTGAGCATTGCTCTTGTAAACCTTTTAGGAGAAACACCCTTAAAATAAACCAAGCCCTGTTCTCTTGGACTCCTGATGCCACAGCAGCATACCCAGGGACCAGGAGGATTCTCCATGAGGATAAGGTGGCACCCCTCTTCCCCCTGGTCCATAAAACGTGCCTACCATTCATTGTGGGGCTGCTCAGAGCCTTGTGTGGTCCATTATATTTTATGCCAGTTTCCTAAACATTCACAGTTAAATAAACTATGATAACACTTCATAAACATTTTTCTAACATGCGGAATGTTTGACATGAATTTCAGCTATTTTAAAACTAATAAACAATTGTCAATCGGATGTTGGAGACTAAGCAGAAGCCACAACTGTTCTTATGGAACATCAAAGGCATAATAAATATCTG
>VYZR01022207.1:0-11483 GCA_013400675.1 Oxylabes madagascariensis | reverse complement strand
GGATGAGCTTTGAGGTCCTTTCCAACCCCAAAGGCTTCTCCATTAAAAGTCCTCAGATCTGGGAATTCAGTTTGGTCTTTAAAAGGGTCTTCCTCTCCTGCACGGCAATTTTTAAAAAGCTTGTGGGGTAAAACATTTTGATCAATTATGATTATAATGACGCAAGAGTGGAATTAGGAGCATAATTATAATTACCATTTTTATGCCCGGTTAATTAATCATAAAATGCTACATTATAGAATTTTTCTCTTTAATGAAATTCATTATGGAGGCCCCTACAGCCCTAAATTTTATGTTAAACAAATCAAACCTGGGGCTGGGGCTATTGGCACAAACCTGGCGTTGGATCAGCTGCTAAAAGAGACCTTGATGAGCCATTATCCAAAGGGATGGTGGGGAAAAAGCCTTTTTCACAAGAAATTTCCTCCAGGAGTTGGATTTTGCCTCCTCTGGAATTCACTGGCCATTGAAAGGGCTGAGTTACCTCGAAAAGTTTGGAGGACAATCTGTGCTTGGAGGAGAAAACTCATTTTTCTTTAGTTTTTTGATACAGAGATTCCTGGAGGGAAACCATCCCACATCTTGCTTTGGATAATTCCTTATCCACGGTCAAGGTACCAGCTCTACCACCAGGCTGCGATTCCAAGAGAATTACAGTGTGGGATCATGGTTTTCTGCCTTGCCAAAACCCTTTTTACAACTAAAGACTGAATTTTATCACCTAAATATTGAATTTTATCCCAGATCAAAGGAGCATCCAGGAGAACACGAAAGTGTGGGAAAGCCAATGCTTGGAGTTGCACAGTTTTGAAGGGAGAAGAGTAAATTTTTGGGATAGGTCCCAACCAGCAGCACTGCCATTGCTCCAGATTCTTTTGGGAAAACTGCAGCAAATCCCTCTGGATTTGTCCCCCCTGCAATTCCGTGGGACAATTCCTGCAGCACCTTTTTCCCACCTTACTCTGGCTCTGAGATATTAAAGGCTTTGGTTTGGGTTGGTTTTTTTTCTTTTTCTGTTTGGGTTGGAATGGCAGGGGGTGGAACAAAATATTTTTTTTTTAGGTTCCTTCCAAGCCAAACTGCTCTGGGATTCCAGGATTGCACATTCCAAGCCCATCCTGAGGGAAGCAGCAGGAAGGATTTCACGGAGCCACCCTAAAACCTAAAAGCTTCCATCCCTCAACCATCCTCCCTTGTTGGCCTCAGAAATACAAAACTGGCTCCTGGAAGAGGTGATTTAGGGGGAATTGGACATTCCAAGAGTTCTGGGCCTCCAGGGATAAAGGCAGCAGATAATTAGCCCAGGTTAATTAATGACATTGCCCATGGCAAGTGGAGATGGGCTCTGTCCTTCCTCTGGGTCTGTGTGCTAAGAAATACTTTCCTGTGTCAGGAACATTCTCAGTGCTGTGGCCCATCCCAAATCCCTGTTGCCCACCCCACACCACTCCAACACACAGAAAATATTTGGGATGGGCTCAGCTGCCGGAATCTGCCAGAATTCCATGATAAAACCAATCTCTGTGGGCACAGCTCAGGAAAAGCTTCATCATCTCCACCATCAGCCACACTCAGCACCTCCCTCCTCCAGCTAATCCCAGGCACGGGATGCATTCCCAGCCCTTCTCCACGTGGCTGCATTCCCAGAATTCCATTCCCAGTCTCTTCCCAAAATTCCAGTGATGGATGAAGCTTCCCTGCAAGCTCCAGCTGAGCGTGGAGAGCACCAACTGATATTTTCCCATTGGTTCAGCTTGGGCAGGGAAATATTGGCTGTGGTGGGGACAGGGAGGCTCGGGCACACGCCACTGCCCCTGCCCAGGGTGGCATGAGCAGGATTTTGGGAAGTGCTGCTCCCAGCTCATGGTCCTGAATATTGAACTAAGAGTAGACCCAGAATTCCAGCGAAAAGGCAGAATATCCCAAGCCCACACCTATGGATTCAACCTTCTCCTGTATTTCTAAGTTTACCCTCTTTCAACAGAATCCAGCTTTTCAAAAATAGCTCCCTGTCACTTCTGGGAGCATCCCTGGGAATGAGATCCCACTGAAGGATTGTGGCTCCCTCCATCTGCATCCTGAGCTGCTGGAATTCAGCCTTCCCCATCCAGGCCATGGGTGAACAGTGGGAATAACTCCCCAGTCTCTTCCCATCAATGTTTTCAAAGCGTAATCCCAAAAGATTAAGGAATGGGATGTGCCTGGTTGCCCTCTGCCCTCCCAAGATCCCATTTGTGTGGGATTTGTTTTGTCACCTACTCTGTGAAGAGAGCTGAGTGACACTGAATGTGAGCTCAGAGCTGCACCCCTGGGCAGCACAGAGCCTGAAAAACAGGAAAGCTAAAATTTAAGGCATCACTGGAAACCACATGGGGGTGAGGAAGTGCTGTCTTTGAGCTGTCGTGTCTGGTTATTGTCACAGGGACGTGATGTGCCTGTGCTGAAGCTGGACAGAGATGTCACACGCACCAGAGGTGTNCCAAGATCCCATTTGTGTGGGATTTGTTTTGTCACCTACTCTGTGAAGAGAGCTGAGTGACACTGAATGTGAGCTCAGAGCTGCACCCCTGGGCAGCACAGAGCCTGAAAAACAGGAAAGCTAAAATTTAAGGCATCACTGGAAACCACATGGGGGTGAGGAAGTGCTGTCTTTGAGCTGTCGTGTCTGGTTATTGTCACAGGGACGTGATGTGCCTGTGCTGAAGCTGGACAGAGATGTCACACGCACCAGAGGTGTGACAGTGGCTCACACCTGATCCCACTGAGGCTGCTCCATGCGTTACTCTCCGTGTTCAGCATCTTTCCCTTCCCATCCCACTGAGATTTTGGGGCATTTTCTGTCCGTGTGGGCACCTTGCTCCGGTGTCTCGTGGCTAAAACGAGCTTTGCAAGGCAGGAGGGGGAGTTTAGGGCTGGGGGTCTTAAAAAAAACCCCAGAGCTTCAGCAGTAACAGAAGTTAGACTGAGCCTTGCCAGGAGCCTGGCTGGGATCAGCGCTGATCTACCAGAGAGGTTCTGTGGTTTTGGAGTGCCTTCCCTTCCTTGGGCAATGTCTCAGCACCCTGGACAGGGAAAGGACTGGATTTGCCTCTGAGGGAAGGAATTGCCCGTCTTGATCCACCTCAACATCCCGAGGAACTCCACATTTTGAAGAATTCCTCATTTTGAAGGAGAGGAGTTCCTCATTTTGAAGGAGAGGAGTTCCTCATTTTGAAGGAGGCACTGAAAGGATTTTAAATTTCCCACTGCACAGTTTGATTCCGGGCTGTCAACACCTCCATGGGAGGTTACAACCCTTTCATGGATTCAGTGAAGAGGTTGGAAAAGCCCTCTAAGATCGAGTCCAACCATTCCCCAGCACTGCCAAGGCCACCACTAAGACGTGTCCCCAAGTGCCACATCTGCACATTTGCATTTCCTATAAAGACCCAGAGTCATCCTACAGACATCTCACTCCATCCATCTTTAATTAGGATCAGTCTTTTGAGGCTTTTGGGTTATGGCCATATGGCCTAGGGGAAAAAAATTCCTCCTCGTTCCACAAATTCCCCTGGATATTCCTTATAATCCCTGGAATGAGCACCGCCACCTCCCACTTGGCCAAGGCATTCCCTCCTCCTGTTGCCGGTGTGAGACAAAGCCAATTTCAGCCTCAAAATCCTTGGAAAAGGTGAAGGCCTGTCCTGTGTGGTGCTTTGATATCCCAGGATAATAAAACAGGAGAAACCTTTGGAACAGAGCAGCATCCTTTGGAGTCTGTCCATGGAGTGGTGGCACAGGTCCTGTTCTAGATCCTCCAGCTGAGGACTCCGTAAAAATCTCTTCAAAGTGACAGTGGATAAATTATTGTTCTGGAACCACAAACTTTAGTACATGTGAGTAAACAGAGCATGTGACTCATTCCAAGGGCTGCTTCCATGAGGAAAATCAAGTTCAAAATGGAATTCTTGAGAGAGAAAGATTTATTGGGTCCCTTCCCCCTCCACGAATCTGACTGTTACTGTGACAATTTTTGTCTAGGGCAGCACTGGAAACCAATAAAAGCCACCAAAGAGCCATTGCAGTCCAAAAACCATCCCCAATTCCAGCTGCAGATTGTCTGGAAATCTGGATGAGCTGGAAAGAATCAGAAGACACCTCCAACTCCTTGCTTTGGGTTTCTCCAACAGCTTCCAGACAGGAATGCCCAGATTTAGGTCAGCACATCCACACTCATCACCGCTGCATCCATTCTGCTTTTCCAGCCACAGAGAAGCTGGAAAACCTCCCTCAAATCTTGATCCTGGAAGTTAATTGGCTCTTTTTTGATTTCCTTTTGGTTTGTAGGCTGGGAGAACTTCCCTGTGCTGCCAGGGGAGGGGTGGGAACAGGTCCTTGAGGCTGTAACCACTGTGAGGCTGATTGTTGAGAGAGGGACTTATTTATATCCCACATTTTGTGTATTTCCTGGAGTGGGCAGAGGCTCCGGAGCTGAGCAGCGGCATCATTCCTGCAGACAGCTCAGGTCAAGCACGAGATGCTCCTTTGGAGAGGTGCTTGAACTTTAGAAAGCTCTGAAAGATTTTTGGCAATATCCTTGAGGAGCAGGACATCACCTCTGCTTCCACTCTGCGTGCAGGGAGGGGAGTCCATTAAAGGGGATCTCAATGACTCAGGCTCAGCTCGAAAGAATTCAATTTTAATTGAACACCTGATTCTGTGCCTCACAAGAATTCTGCCAAGCTTCGGCTCATTTTGACTCTAAACCACCACAAACCTTCCTGTTGTTTTTCGTTATTAAAACAGCCAAAATAACCTCAAATCTCCACTAACATGAGGGGAAAAAAAAGTATATTTAAAGTGTAGAGTGATTCTGGCATCCAAACAAATGTGACAAAATTGCCTGTGAGTATAACGAGGCTGGAAATTAAATGAACATTCCCAATTAAAGCAGTGAAAAGCTGGAACAGCTTTAGTGGGAAGAGAATTGGAATCTTAAACCACAGAGCTTGAGATGTTTCTGGAAAGGATTATGTGACACAGTTGCCTTGGAGCCAGTGATCCAGAAGGGAAGATGTTCCCAAGGCTTCCCTGCGAATCCCAAATCCCAGGATCACAAAATCTATGGGACCAGAGCTGTGCCAATGCTGCCCTTCAGCCCCATGAAGATCCAGTGAAAATAGAATTTATTGTTTATATTTAACCAAACCCAGCCTCTGATATCCCTCTCTGCATTCCCACTGCCTCCAGGGGGTTATAAATCCACGGCACTGCCTTTTTCCCTCTCCATATCCACGGATTCCTGGTCTAAAAGAGTTCTTAAAATCATAACCCTCCACAGCCAAGGGAATCAGGTCTCTGCCAGTATCCAAAGGCTTTGGGGACATTTCCATGCTTCTTGAGGGATTTGTGAGGCCCGATTTTCATGGGAAGCACAAGAATCCTGGAGCAGACAGCATAACTTTGGATCCAAAAGTAATTTAAGGGAAAAACACAGTTTTGTAAATAGTGTACAAAAGGGAATCCTCTTTTCTAAAGTTTCTTGCCTGGAGTTTTTCACTTCCAAATGTCTTTAGGAAGAGCTAAAAAAATTATTTGAACACTCCCCGAAATCACAGAAGGGCCCAGCGGGCACCTACTCAAATTAATTGTGCTTCTGCAATATCCTGATTTCTCACCAAGGGAGGAAAAGCACAAACTGCAGGACTCAAAGGGCTGGAAAAAACATCCCCCACAGTTTCGTTGTCAGAGGGTTTGGGATGAAAATCCCAGGAAATGCCCCCCAGCCTCCTGAGATCCTTGAAGGAAAGGGCACCAAAAACAAGATCAGGCTCAACAGGATCTTTCTTTTATCCTGGAATCACAAATGGGTGGGAAAATCCTGTTCCATTTCCTTAAGGATAATTATTAGCTGAGTCTTTACACAGCGTCCTCATGGAATCATGGAATGGTTTGGGTTGGAAGGACCTTAAAGACAGCCAGTCCCACACAGGGACACCTTCCACTATGCCAGGCTGCTCCAACCTGGCCTTGGACACTTCCAGGGATCCAGGGGCAGCCACAGCTGCTCTGGGAATTCCATCCCAGTCCCTCCCCACCCTCTCAGCCAGGAATTCCTTCCCAATATCCCATCCATCCCTGCCCTCTGGCAGTGGAAAGCCATTCCCTGTGCTCTATCCCTTCCATCCCTTGTCTCAAGTCCCTCTCCACCTTTTTTCCTTCCTGGTTTCATGGCTTTGCAGGTCCCACCATTCCAGGCCCTAATCCCACAAGTCCTTGCAAATAGAGGGATTGAAAGGACATTTTAAGCTGTTCTGATCTCTTCCATAAATAATTCCCTACCAAAGAATATGGAAACAAAAGAATCCTTTAAATAAAAGGACTCCCAAATTGCACCTTCTCTTTCAACCCAGACCTGCAAAACAACACAAACGTGACCACACTGTGCTTCCAAAACGAAGATGGAGAATTCCCCACAACTTCTCTCCTAAGCTTTCCCATAAATCCCCCAGTTTCTCTCTTTCCCCATGTCCTGTGCTGCAGTGCAGGCTGTGCCCAGCAGTGTGTGTTCCATCCCCAGCTGTTAAATCCAGCTGGGTTCAGCAGTGTTCTTTATCTCTGCCACCACCCACCCTCCCTGCAGGGGATATCTGCTGTTCAGGGGCCATCGAGGCTCACTGCAGGGCTGATACAATTCCATCATCCCACGGGGAGATGCTCCACCCAGGGGGAGGAGCCCAGCATTCCCACCTGGATAAAAGCTGAGGTTCAGAACAGCAGCACAGCCTGTGTGCGCTGCATTCCCAGAGGGAGAGCGGAGCCATCTCACCAGCACTGCACCTTCAGAGGAAACTGCACCTTCTACAGGATCATTGCTCCAACAGAGCCACACCTGGCACTGCAGGAGGGCTGGACTGGGCTGCTCCCAACACCCTGACCAACAGCGTGTCAGGCTGTGTTCTGACTGTCAGGGTTTTCTTTTTGTTTGTTGGGGGTTTTTTGTACTACTACATTTTTATTTTTAATATTCCCAGTAAAGAACTGCTATTCCTGTTCCCCTATCTTTGCTTGAGAGCCCCTCAATTTCAAAATTATAATAATTCCGAGGGAGGGGGTTTAGATTTTCCATTCCAAGTGAGGCTCCTGCCTTCCTGAGCGGACACCTGACTTTCCAAACCAAGACACTCCACCTTCTCAGGTGGCACAGAACATTTTTCCCAAGAGAAGAGACCTGGTGAGAAGCCAGACCTGTAGTTCCTGCCCTCTTTTGTTTTAAATCTGGTGATTTATCCAGGGAAGAGTCTCAGTCCATGACCGCATCATTGTTTTGTTGCACTCGCTCCTATTTTCCAATTTCAAGCATTTTAACTCTGCCTCACCAAGGATTTGCATTCAGTTTGGGGAAAAGACTTCTCACAGCACTGAATAGCTTCAATTAATCAGATCATCATTTCTCTCTGCTGGCTGCTTCTCCAAAATTAAATTATTGTTCATTTGCTGACTCCAAGTAGGAAAATCATTTCTGGGGAAGAGAAATTTTGACAGAGGATGCAGTTGGAAGCTATTAAAGAATTGAGCATGAATTTGCTGTAACACTTCAGTAAAAGTTTCCTCAACACTTTCAGACAAAGAAAATAGGGAAAAAGGGAGGATTTAACTCCTCTCAATGTGACAGAGGTGATAAAACTCGCCAGAAATTCCAGGTTTAGAATCCCAGAATGGTTTTGTTTGGAAGGGATCAAAGCTCATCCCATTCCACCCCCACCATGGGCACCTTCCATTGTCCTGAAGTTGCCTTGGACACGTCCAGCGATAATTTAAAATGCATTCTTCAGATCAATGAAAAAAAAGATCAATTCCAGCCTGTTTGGAGCTATTTTTTCCCCTATTTTCTCCTGTCCAAGGTATTTTCCTCCTCCTGTGGCTCTCAGGGTCGAGCTGCTGCCACTTCCACCTCACCTGAACATCTTTTCCTGCTCAAACACCGTGGGTAAGAATTTGTTCTTTGACCACTTTTAAGTTTTAATGTTAAAATTTATTAATTTGCCTAAAACAAAACCCTGTCTCTGCTGCAGGGAAGGGTTATGTGAAATCAATGCCATTTTTTCCAACTCATCTAAAGAATTTACATTAACTTGGTCCTAAAAATTATCTCAACATATTCCATCTTTTTTTTTTTTTTTTTTTTACATTAAATTAAAGCTCTGATCCCTGCGCTCACTGGAATGTGTTACAAGGCACTGCTCTTTATCCCAAAACTTTTTTCCAACTACTAAATTCCACCCCATCCCTCTTTCCTGATGAATTCTGTGCTGGAGGTCCTAATGTGGCAAAAATCACGCTAAGAATATTGAAAAAATTGTTGAAATAACCTTAAAAATCCAGTATTTTCCATGCCTGCTCTGAGCCAAAGCACAAATGTGGGAAAATCCAGCAAATGCAGAGGGAACAACACAACAGAGAAGGTGGAAAATGAGCTGGGAATACCTGGGAAGATGCTCCAGAGAAACTGGAGGGATTTCAGGCAACTCCTACCAGGGCAGAAATTTGTGTCCCACTAATTCGGCAGGCTCAGACCCTTGGGAAAGCTCTGTCTCAGCATTCCCTTGCTCCGAAATGTGTTTATAACCAAATTAATCCATGATTTGCGGGTGGAATTAAATATGGGACAGTCCCACAGATAAATCAGGATGGGGAAATGTGGAGGAACTGATTAAAAACAGCCTCCGATTCCTCCTCCCGGGGCTGTTTGTAACCATGGATAGGTTTTTCATTAATATCCCTGGTTTAAGGTATTTTTCTTTAGAATTGTTCTCATTTTGCTGTACGTTTGCCAAGCCAGAAGTGATCAAAATGCAAAATTCTAACAAACACGATGGAACCACTTAAATCAATAATTAGTGAAAGACTCAAATACACCCTGTGCTTCTGCCTGGCACATTCCCAAAAAGTTTTCCAGCTGTTTTCTCCTGAACACCTCCGGTTCTCAAGCTGAATTTTCATAATCACTGGGCCAGACTCTCTCTGTGGAAATTGAAGCTGCACCCACAAATCTCTGCTGGCTTTTCCTCTGTCTCCCAGCAGTTCACTCATTCATCAGCTGTAGGATTTTTTCCTAGAATTTCAGAGAAAAAAAAATTCAATGATCCACCAGAATAACAATTCCAGCTGCTGAAATCCACATATTTATGCCCGTAAAGGTGACAGCAAAAAAACCCTTCATGTTGGTGGGGTTTATCCTCGTTAACCCCAGTCAGGAGTAAAGAGTGGGATGGAAAATTTAACCCAAGGAACTTCGGGGTCCATTAAAGAAGATAAATTTGGTATCTCCACAACTGATTTTATCACTCCATCCTGCTGGAATGACCGTTAAATGCTCCCAGTCAGGTTTGTGGGCTCACACCTCTCCAAATTTACTTTTAAAGTTGCCTTTTCAATTATTTTTACCATTAATTCTCAATCTGAATCCAAGCCTGACCTGGAAATGTCCTGATAAAATTGTCCCTTGCACTGCAGCATTTAAAACCTTTTCCAGCTGATCCTGGCATTTGATATCCAATTGTTATTTATTATTCCTCTCAAATCTCTTCCAGGAAGAGCTAAAATGTCGCCCATCCCATTATCCCAAACCCAGCTCCCTCAATATGAGATCCCAGAAATATTTTGGAGCTGGAAGCTGAATGATTAAAGTGGTGATTCCAGCAGTGAGAAAAATCCCCTTCCCACATGATTCTGGAGGATCCACACACAGAAATCCTTAAACTGCCTCCTTAGGAATTTCCGGCTGATTGTATTCCCAAATTCCAGCAGCCTCAAATCTGCAGGGAATGCTGAATCTCCCCGAGGTGATGCTTGGGTCATAAAAGCGATCAAGGAAAATGAGGAGCGGAGCAGGAAAATTGCGTCTCAAAATTCTGTTTTTTTCCCGGGCAGTATCCCATTCCTAGAAATGCAGGATGGAAAAGCATTTCCAATCACATCCTTATCTGCAAGGATTTAAATCTCGGGGGATTTGTCATGGATAAGCACCAGGACAATCCCTGAGGTGGCTCTGGAGCTCTCCTTCCTCCCTTGGAAGTCACTGCCAATGACACGGGAAAACTTTCAGCCCTCATGGTTCCTTCTTGGAATATTTAATCCAAATAAACAATTCCCAGCTCAAACACCATTTCCTCATCCATCAGCCCCATGATTTTGGCAGGCTGGATGTGACAGCTCCTGCTTGAACCCACATTCATTTCAAGAATGGCACAAATAAACACAGCCTGGGAAAAAAAAAGCCATTTATTTTTCCTCCATTAATCCCGATACTTTGCCTGTCAAATATTTTAAGGATTTTTTTCCCCCCAGTCAAAAAGCTGCTTGTCCCTGTAAAATAACAGCTGCTTCTACAAGGAATATTCACATTTTCATGTTGTCTTTTCCAGGAAAATGGGATTAAAGAGCTTGGAGAAACCTGGGATAGGGGAAGATGTCCCTGCCTATGGCAGGGGATGGAATAAAATTATTTTTAAGCTCCCTTCCAACTTCCAACCATTCCAGGATTTTAGGAAAACTTGGATTTAGCATTTTAAAAATGGAATTGCTCTTATGTGAGCAAACAGGGTAAAATTAATAAACACATTCCTTACTCGAGTGCAGTTGGGAGTCTTTAATTAAAGAGCAATTTAAGTTTCACCACACAGCAAAGGCATCTAAACATAAAAAGGAAATTATTCCTGAGCCTGGATTCCCTCACAAAATATATTTATATAAATATTTCCATTTATTCCCTATATATTTCCACATGTCCAAGAATTCTGTGGCATAAAAAAAAAACCTGCAACAGCTGCTGAGCACCATTTATTCCATGGTTACTTCATTATTAATACTTTTTTTAAATTATTTTATCCCTCTGATATTTCCACATCCAAAATTCATTTCTTATGGAATCATTAAGGTAGGAAAAGAACTCCAAGATCAAATCCAAGCTTTGCCCACACACCCCCTATGGCCATAAAGCCATATAGAAAATTCCAAATTTATTCCTTTTTTGAGCACTTCCAGGACTGTTTTCCGATTAAAAAAAAAAAAAAATCCAGAAGGTTTTTCCAGACAACTGGAATGCTGCATCCACGAAATATCCATTAAAATTCCAAGCTGGCAATGTCTGTCACCTCCACCAGTTTGCGGATTTAGGAATATCTTGGAAAATTGCATTTTCTAACCTCACCCAATATTAGCATCTTTTATGCCATAAAACCACCAGAGTTGTTCTTGGCTCTCCAGATTTGTTGGGATGGGATCATCCTGCGGATATTTAGGCTGTGACAACTCCCAAGATTCCCTACAGAGCCCAACAATTCCTAGGAAAGTCTGGTTTGTGAACGGAACTCAAATTCTGCCTTGATTTACAGCAGCAGCAGAAGGTGCCCAGGAGGTGGGGGAAAAGTGGGAAAGGAAAAAAGGCAGCAAGTGGGAAAAAAAGGTGGGAAGGCAAAAAAAAAGCGGGAAAGGGGAAAAGG
>VYZR01022205.1:3866-22436 GCA_013400675.1 Oxylabes madagascariensis | reverse complement strand
TATTTTAAGCTGTTCGTGATGATACATATATGATAACACTAAGATAAGGCAATTCACAATTATGCATGCTGTCCATTCCAAAAAGTGAGTAGGTAAAAGACACTCCTCTTATGAAAGTCAGTTAGAGTAATCGGATGTCAATGGGAAATCGATTCATTAATTAAAACCAAACTTAAGCAGACCCCAAAATGTAATTGTTTTTAATTTAATTTATTTTATGTTCTAATTACCTATCTACAATCAGGATAATTTTGCTAGCCCCATAGTTTTTAAAGTGGGGCCTCTCTTCTATCAAAATTCTGTTGGCAACAGGCACAGACCACAACCGCCTCTGCAGCAGGTTAGTTGTTTTTTTTAAAAATCATGTATACAGCGAAATGGGTTTGGCCTGAGTGTTGTGAATCTTCCATCTTGAAATCAGATTGAATTTAACTGCTTTGAGAATTTTGTCACAACTCCAAAAATCATACCAGATTTTTGGATGCGCTGAACATATAACTTGAGACAAAAATCTGGTTTTTGTAAAAACCCATAGCATTTAGTTTTGATAAAAATCAAGCAAAGTTTCCAAGGCTGGGAGGTGATTTTGTCAGTCTGAAATTTTAAAAAATCTGTTGTGTTACAATCAAATTCTATTTTGATATTATTATTATTATTCTCTAGGAAGGGGATTTAAACCATCTGAGAAAATGGAAATCCTTGCCAACAGAAATGGATACTAAATTAAAAACGTAATTCTTCATGCATCTCTGGTTTAACCTGACAGAGCATAACAATTTCAAAGGAGTGTTTATAGTTATTTAACTAAAGATTGCAGAGAAAACACTGTTCTCCCCTACTCATTGTCTCTTACCACAGCCGGAACTAGTGAGAGCCCTAATTATTTCCTCTACCCACTGCACAAAATTATGCTTCATGGCTTAGATTTCAGAGGGAGGAGTAGGATTTCTTTCAGGGTTAGGCAGCTCTACAGTATGTTGGGAATGGAGAAGTCAGTGAGGAGCGCAGGTTAGTCTGCAGAGTGAGTAGCACCTTCTTTCTTCCTGGTGATCATCATAAAATCATAGAATGATAGAATAGTTTGGTTGGAAGAGACCTTAAAGACCATCCAGTTCCAACTCCTCACTGGCAGGGGCATCTCCCACTGGACCAGGCTGCTCAAAGCCTCATCCAACCTGGCCTTGACCACTGCCAGGAATGGATCATCCACCACTTCTCATGTTGTCTCACCACCCTCACAGGAAAGAATTCCTTCCACATGTCTAGCCTAATTTTCCCCTTTTTTAGTTTGAATGCGTTACTCCTCGCCCTATCACTACAGCTGCTGCTGAAGAGTCCCTCTCCAGTTTTCTTGTAGACTCAATTGATTTTATTAAATTCAGAATGCGTGTGTTGCACAAATATAAATCTGCAGCCCTTCCACATCTGCTTCAACATGTTGGGCCCATCTATTTGTGTTTAGTACATGGAGTTAATCAAAGGTCCATGATGCAGTTCTGTCTTCATGGCAGCTCTTTTAATTTCCACAGTTCCACTTCAAGTCCATGTTTTGAAGACCCTCATGTACTGATGAGGACAAAGGGAATGATCATAGGCATAGAACGGCTTCCAAACACAGCAATTTCATCTTGGAAATGAGACAAGCAAGTAAGGAGATAGTGGAGGCAAGTAAAATCAAGCTGATGAACAGATGAATAAATGAGAACAGAACAGCAAACAGGGCCAGACAGAGCAGTCAGTAGGTTTAAAACTAAGTATCTTTTCAGGGAGTATGAACAAAACCCGCAAACATAACCTGTTGAGGAAAACCCAAGTGTATATGTATTTAATTAGATACATTTGTGGCAAGTAGAGCTACCAAAGTGAATAAATACATGGTTCCAACATGCCTTAAATTTCCTAAATTTAATTGTCGAGGAGAAGAGGGATCACAATACTTGCATTCATACTTTACAGAAGCAGGTTTGGGAAGCAAGCTAAACCAGACAGGTCTTTCACAGAGTTCTTCTCATGTGTTTTACCTTAGTTAATGTAGTTTGGTGTGTAAACAGAAAAATCCCTAATCTGAATAGTTTACAGTATCTGACCAAAGCAATGATGAGAGCTGAGAAGCTTTTGCAAAATGGCAAGCCCTACAAATTTTCTTTCACAAGACTATGGTCTATTACTCTTCACCAGACTAGAGATGCAATAGGAACTGAGACATGTCATTTAGGAGTGTTCCACTCCTGATCTTCACACTACAGGTGATCACTTTGCTGCTGGACCTTACACACAAAGTTAAAGAACAGGAAAGGTAAAATAAATCTGACCTGCACACCAGGGCTTGTTTAAGGGCTCTTCTCCCTGTAGCCCTTCTGGATTTGCTGTAAACCTGATTTGCTGTCTATCAATGTTGTTCTCCTGTCACTAATCTCAGGAGAAGCTCTGGTGTCATCCATACCTGCTGTGCTCTGCTGACGTTGTGGGAACAGTGAAGAATTCCACGGCATGATGGTCTGGCCTTGGGTGCTTTTTCAATGCTGTGACCAACCTTGCAGTATCAACCCACTTTATAGGTCGTCACAAGGAAGAAACAAACAGTTTTTCAGAAAGATATCTGCAGAACTGTGATAAGAGAATAAGGAGGCCTGAAAATTTTCTATGTGCAGTCCTTTTCATGGCAAGATACTCTACTGCTGCTTAATGTGATTCCCCATGATTCTTATTAATCACCTTCCCCCATGATTCTTATTAATTCTCACACCAGCTAGGTACATCCAGAAGGTGGGAATGAACATGACTCAGTCATGTGCCTTTTCCCTAAACTGGACCCTGTGCCCCTCTGTGGTTGTGCCAAAAAGTCTGAAGAAAAGGATAACATGCCCATGATCCCTGCAAGTCAGGGTCATCAGAACACAGCACGGGACCACAGAGTCTTTGGCTCTGGCTGCTGCTTTCTCCATATTTATGTTTTTTATCATTACTCAGTTCAGCCACACAAGGCAAATTGTGTTTAATAAATTAGCCTAATGGATTCAGCAAGTGGTTTGTGAGCAGGGTGCTTCCTCCAGTTAAGGAAAACATTTATATTCCCTCTCTCTTTGCTTTTCATGACAAAGAGGGTAAGCAGAGGGCAGGGTACAGTGGGGAGGGGGGAGCAAGCCAGTCTGTCATCCCTGGGGCTGGGGACATCATCAGGGCCAGCCCCAGAAGGTTTGCGGGGAGCCTGGGGCGCCGGTGCCCTTTGTCTCATCACCAGTGGCCAGGCAGCCCGGGGCTGAGGTACCTACCACAGCCTCCCTGGCAGGCTGCTCCCTCCCCTTCCCTGTGCTGCACATTAAACTCTTCCAAAGGGGCCTCTTTAACAGCTCCCCATGAAATAATAATTCATTATGTCACTAGGAGGGAAGAAAGGGAGTGTAAGTGTCTTGATGGGATTAGCGTAAACCCCCGCAGAGATGATTTAGGAGCCGTGATAATTCATTTAATAGGGGCCTGGGGTAAATTGCTAGACAGGGAAATGTAACTGAACCAGCTTAGAAAGGGCGCATTACAGGTCTGTATATGATAACTGGCTTCATTAGCAATATTTAAGAGATTTCATTTAAGAATGAGTCATAAAATGCAGAACTATTTCATCCACCTGGTTTGGTGGCCTTTAGCTTTACTCTGTCTGAATATTAAATTGGAAATGGCACTACAGCAACACATTTTGGAAACTGTTCTTTTGGCTGTTATTTGTATGGTTGGTTTAGCTTCTCATTTGTTAACCTTTTAAAATGAGTATCATTGAAGCGGCTGACGGTACACCCAGAACTCAGGGAGATGAGAAAGCCACAATGGCTGAGAAAAGAACGGCTGCAAAACTTAGCAAGAACTCCAGGTTCCCACCACTGTACACACACAAGGGTCCAGAAAGTGACAGCAAACAGCAAACGTTTTCCATGAAACTCGGTAAGCTAGCTCCTTTCCCACTGAATACTGCTGATTTTACAACAGCTTGGAGGGCTGGAACAACAAGCATGCATACAGACATAGTCAGATGGACTTTGGGAAGCCCACCATCCGGTACCATGAAGATGAAGTTTGCCTTGGATACTGTTATTAGTAAATGCTGGGTTTGAGTTTGGAAAAGGAAAGATAGATATGATAGTTTTCTTCCACTCACCAGCATTTTAAAATTGGTAATCTTGAAAAAAGTCTGATTTTTTTTAAAAGCACAGTCCAAATACATTTTAAGCGTGGCTTACATAACTGGCTAGAGATTCCTATTCTGTATATAGGTAAATATTAAATGGGTAATATTTATGGGGTAATTACTCATGGGTAAAAATTAAAATTTATTAGATAAGGTTAGAGAACATAAAGAACTTAATTCTGTATTGCCTTGCAACTTCATTAACTCCTCTGGGGCTGTGAGATGTAAACAATAGCAGAACATGATTTGGCATGGTTTGGATGTGTGTGAGGTGATGTCCATTATTCACACAAAAGGAATTGTTTATGATTAAAACTAGTGTAAAGTGTTTTATTTATGCTAAGTACAGGGGTTCTGTGCTTGTCAAGTTATGTTTTGGTAATATTTGTAACCAGAACTTATGATTTTAATCCTTTGGCCCACTAGATGCATTTTAGGAGTCACAATGCATTTCACGATTTGAGAGACTATTTAACAAAAAAGGAGCCATAAGCCTACAAACTTTTTCAGTGCTCCCTTTTTATTTATCACTATTGATTTTTTTTTTAAATCACAGAAAACAAAGGAAATGCCCCTATAAAGAAGCACCATCAAATAAATTATTAAAATAATTCTGTCATAAATATGCATGCTTCTTATTCTTCTGCTGAAATATCAAAATGAAATAGTGATATTTTAACCACTGAATAGGATAGATTAAGATTTGATGATCATATTTTATCTGGGGATGTTGCCAACTGAAGTGTTTTGTAATTCACTGTGCAAGCTACTATCATAGAAAACAAATAACTGAATTCTTTTTAACCCTCAGACAAAGTGTGGATGGATTAATAAACTCTTCTAATAGCAAAGGCAAATAATTACACACAAAACAATGCTGTTAGAAATATAGAGTTGTAAAAGATGAACCAGATTTTCTTTGGGTATTAAAATTAGCAAAACCTCCTGTTCTGTCTGTCTACCACAGAAATCCCAGTGATATTAGCACCCTTTTTTTCCAACTTCAAAATCCCACAATAAAGCGATCGCACTTGATATACTCTTGTAAACCATTTAGAAATATAGCAAGCAGTATCTTTATCAAAGGTAGCTAAAGATATTAATAACCATGACTGTCAAACATAGGAATAAGACAAGTGTTTTAATAAATCTTCACTAATACTCCATACAAATATAAAAGAATGACTAGCTTTCTCTCCTTTCCTTTCCCTGGTGACCACTGCCCGTTATGACTTTGAATGATTCCCTCTAATGGAAGACAGCCAATACTGTCCATTATTCCAGATGGTCAGCTCGGCTGCAAAGTTCTGCTAATGCTTCTCAGCATTCAGACATAATTCACTAGGGTTTTTTTGGTGTGGTTTTTTTTAGTTTGTTTGTTTTTTAGAGTTTTTTGTTTTGTGTGTGTGGTTTTTGTTTGTTTGTTTGCTTGGTTGGTTGGTTGATTTTTTTTTGCTTTACATGTATATCCAGTCCAAGATCAGCCATCTAATAGCTGGCAGAAAAAAAAGCTGGGCAATCTTGCTGATTAGTTACAAAATCCATTTTTGGTATTCATGTTAGAAAGTGAACAGTGGATTCTTGGTCAGTTCATATTAAAAGAAATTCAAAACAGACCAACAGCTCTGTAATAGCCAGTAGAGTAATACATTAATCACTTGAGTCTCCACAGCTAAGAGGTGACAGGTAAAAGTGTAAGTGGGCTTTGTGGGCACATTCTCAACTGGGCTGTACCTACAAAATAACTCTGCTTGTTACCACAATCTGCACTGAACACAAACAGGACTTGGTCCAGTATCTTCCATGTAGCAGATGTTGCTTTTTCATGTGTTGGGGATATTTGACATGCTCTGTCCTGATTTCGGTAAAAGCAATACAAATCATGCAAATATTTCATGCTCTAATCAGCAGAAAGTAGATAAGTACTGCCCTGTGCATGCAATTTACCAAAGCTCAACTAATTTTTCAGTTAGTAGATAATGGCTGGATATTATAAAGTAATGCTCATCACTTCACACAAGCAGCATTTGCTTAGTGCTGTTCTCTGTTAATACAAAGAGGCATTAGCAGACACTTGTAAATTTTCCTATGTACAGCTTACATAAAAACTAATGACAACAACAACAAATGACAACTGCTCCCATTTAAAGGCACTGCACCTAGAATAAATATTCTAGGTGTCCTTGGGGACAAATATTTCAAGTGCTTAGATATCTTTCTGGTATGCCTTCTAGCAGTCTTCTCTGAAAAATCGTGCTATAAAAAGTGGGCTTACACACTACTTACATGATGCTCTGTAACAGGAAGCTTACAATGCTGCATTTCTGGCCTGAAAATTAAAATTATTTGATTAATTTTACAAATAACTCAATTAAAAATTGGACTGGAAGTTTCGACACTGAATTATTCCAGGTTTTTTTCTTCGCACAGGAATACAAATTGAGCTGATAACTGTGCATTTCATTGCAACAATAACCACTATTTAATCAATATATTTTGTTCCAGGCAATAAGATATTTCTAAGTGTTGAAGGAACATTCAGCTAGAAGGCTAGTATTTTTTTTTTAAATAAAATTGTTTTCAAGAGAAAAACTAGCTATACATTTGATCTGCTGACTTTTTCAGAAATTATTATCCCTAAAGCACTCTTGGTACTCTCGATAAAATAAAGTTTAACTTGTGTTTGAAACACACATTACAAATAGATGTATAGATGAACGAGATATTGAGAAAAGGAAGAGTACAGATTATGAATATTAAGATTTATATTAATCTATAAGCCTATTAAAGTACAGTAAAACCTGTCCTTCAGACCACCTTTTTAAAGATATCACTTCCCTGATGGGACCACTAAATTTCGGGCCAAATTATTTTCCCATAAAGAACAATGAAAAGAAAATGATTATATTAAGACTACTTCTACTATGGTTTCTTTTCATTGTTCCGCCAAAAATGATTCCAAACAGTAAAATAACATTGATTTTGACCTTGTTAATGAACCTGAAGAACTTCAAGGCATACTTGACCATAGATTTCCCTTTAAACAGGAAAAATCTGACACGTAGCCATCATAATTTCATCAACCTTGGCAGAAGAGATGTAATTTTACTTATATTTTGGATAACCAGCTTGTCTTGATATTGTTAATGTTCCACAGGGACAAAAGCATGGGGTTTTTCATCATACCAACACTCTTAAATGATTCTGTAATTTGTATCACGTTGATTAAGTCTTCTGAGAGTTAGGAATATTTTTAAAGGCTGTGTTGTACAGATTTATATACTATTATGGGATTAATTTAATTTTTCCAAGATGTCCATCTTCCCTATGGTTGGAACTTTCCAGAGGTGTCTCTCTGGGACTTCCTCACTCACTTTAAGAGGCTATACCTTGTCTGTGTAAAGCATAGATGATCCCAGTTTCCATTCATATTATAAATCCTAGAGACTATAGGTCCAGAGTGCAACATCCTTTTTTTGATTTAAGCTGCTTTGCATAGACTGGGACCTCCAAACAATACCCCTGTCTGGTTCAGGAGATTTCAAATTATGGGTTGCAAAAAGCGTGTTGGTCCACGACCAGTCACAGCCTTTTTTGTATTTATACATTTTTGCCTCTATGCATAGACAAAATCCAGCGTGTTTCTCACATATCTTTGCTACCAATCTTCCTATGTGTTTTTATCAGTCAGTGTATTCACATGAAATCATAAAATATGCTGAGTTGGAAGGAGCCCACAAGGATCATAAAACCCAACTCTTGACCCCACACAGGACACCCCAAGAGTCAAACCATGTGCCCGAGAGCAATGTCCAAATGCTCCTTGAACTCTGTCAGGCTTGGTGCTGTGACCACTGCTCTGGGAAGCCTGTTCCAGTGCCCAACCAACACTGGGTGTAGAGCCTTTTCCTGCTATCCAACCCAAACCTCATCTGGCACAGTTTCATGCCATCTCCTTGTCCTGTCCATGGCACCGCAGAGAAGTAACCAGCGCCCAGCCCTCTGTCTCCCCTTAGGAGGAAGTTGTAGGTCTCCTCTCAGTCTCCTCTTATCCCTAGGCTAATTACCTCAGCCACTACTCATACGGCTTCCCCTCCAAGACTTTCACCATCCTCATAACCTTCCTTTGGATGCTCTCTAATACCTGAATGTCTTTTTAATATTGTGGCACCCAGAGCTGCCCCCAACACTGGAGGTGAGGCTGCCCCAGAGCAGAACAGAGCAGGACAATCCCCTCCCTTGCCCGGCTGATGCTGCCCCTGCCTGATGTCCCCACGACACGGGTGGCCCTCCTGACTGCCAGGGCACTGCTGGCTCATGTTCAACTTGCCACAGGTCCCTTTTCATGGAGTTGCTCTCCAGCCTCTTGCTCTCCAGCTTGTCCATACATGCCCTGTCCCAGATGCAGAATTCTTACTTTATGTGAAGCATCCTAACCACTGCTGTCATTGGGAAGCACATATCTTGGCTCTTACAGCTATGATACTAATAGCTTGTTATGTTCTAAAAGGTTTTCTTTCTAAGGCAGTGAAAAAACACAGTTAAAAACCAAACAAGCAACATCTTCCAAACTTGGAATACACTTGAATAATAATTTTTAATTCTGCATATAACCTTAATTTTCCTGGAACTGAACCAGGCATTTCTAATGTTAATAAACAAACTCAAAATCAGATCATTTGGACTATTATGTTCCTGCTTTCAAAGCTCTGGATGGTTTTGTTTGGGGTATATGTCTTGCTGCAATGGCACACAGGGACTTAGTGATCCTCATAGATAGAAGCAGAGAGGAAATGCATTTAGAGAAGAATTAGAGTTTTCACATATCAGAATTTCTTCGGCATCTCAGTAGTGGGACGTGCCCTTCCCACTCAGATCCTGATGTCATACTCAGAAGAGAAGATGCAAGGGAATTTTTTGAGGCATACAGTTGTTTCACGTACTTTGAGTTGCAAGGCTCTGTCTCAGCTGTCTCAGTGGAAAAACCCTTACATCTGAACTGGGGGTTCTCAAAGGACCCTGTGCTGGTGACCCGTTCAGTCAAAACTGCCCCACTGTGACTGGAAGTACCAAAGGTGGTTTCTGCACCTTGACTTATTTTCACTTGTCAACACGTGATTCAATTAAATTATTATTCTGCTAGATGAGGCACAGTCCACCAAGCTGCCACTTGCCTTTAATCCAGTGATTTTACTGGACTTGTTGTGCCCTACTGCCTCCAATTCATGAGCTATTCATTGTGAATGCTAATAGTATTGTTAGTAACTTGGCATTTGTGTTGGTAGTCTTGGAGTGGGAATGCTTCAAGTTAGTGGTGTCACTAGACAATCCTTACAGCAAAACCACAATCCAGATCTGCAATTGTAGGAGTAGCTGTCTCGTGGTTTGTTGATTCCCAGAGAGGCAGATCTTGACTCCTCTCCTCATTAGTCCTTTCTTCTCTTCCCCTTCCTCTCTCTCTCACTCTTGCCACATGGTCCCACCACCTGCCTTGCACCATCTTCTTCGCTCATCAGAACCTCCCTCCCTTTCTTTGAGCTCAGTCACCCAGCAGAAAATCACCTCCTTTTAGCTGCATTAGTTTTCTGCCAGGTTGGCATGCTGAATCACTTCTCAGAGGAGCCTGGGGAGGGTCAGTGTGCATGACAAGTGCCAGAAGTGCCTGGCTGGGAGCAGGGGGAGAGGAGGGAAGAAACAGAATGGAAGTAGGACCTTCCCTCGCTGGTGGCTGTGGACTGGCTGATCCTATATGCTGAAGAAAACAAAAATATGAAGGCACTTTATAGGATCCAGTAATTGATTAGATAGATTCCTCACATTTCTTTGAATATGTTCAAACTCACTGCTAAACTCTGCTTCGTTAAGCCACATTATTAACACTTCTAATCACAGCTTTTATTACTAAAGAGAATAGTTGCAACTTGCTGTTAGCACTCTGGTGCTCAAAAAACACAGTGGTAAGAAAAACAGAAATTAATCAGAAAAGCTGATTCACTGAAATTAAACTCTGCAATTTCGGTCTTCCATGCCCAGACTTTAATTTACGCCATGACACTTTGTTGTGTGAAAATGTCCAATAGAGCCAAGACTGTGTTCCTGCTTCAGCCCACCTTTCTGTAATAGGTGTTTTGGCAGAGTAATTTGGCAGCCCTACAGTACTTGAAAGGCTGTTTTTTTCTTGTGCTTTTTACACACCAGTACCCCTTTTTGTTCAAATGAGATTTTCTTGAAGCCTGTAATAATTTAACCAACCCTCAACTCATATTTGTCCAAACACATATTTTAATATGATGTTTAAAATGTTTGTGTAGGCGTGTTAATACCCATCATGTATTTGGGAGAAAAAGCAAACCATCATTTTAATATTGTTTCATTACTAGTATTTGATGTGTGACACAAATTCATGACTGGTTAATGAACAAACGTCAGTGTGGCACAACTATTTCTGTTACAGAGCAATCAGTGTCTCAATAAGGGCTTGTTAAAGCCAGGGTTTAATTGTTTTTCCTTCCTCAACAGTTCAGTGAACTAAATGCAATTTGTTGTCTTCTCACTTTTTTCTCACTCCTCCTGAAACTTCCCAGTGTTTTCCTTGCTGCATCTGTACTGGAATCCATGAACATCTCTTTACTATTATCATCTCTACAGAATGATAGATGCACTTGGATGATTTATACCTAAATAAAACAAAAACACTTTGCCCAGAGGAGCCTACAATCTACTGTTTGAGTGCTGCAATTTCTATCACGTGGGCGGGATTGCTGTGTCCATGTGTTATCAACTTGAAAATTGTGGCTGAAAGCTTTAATTCTGCAGTCAGCTCTGCTAGTGAGGAATAGATTCAGGCCCCAGTCCTGCAGTTGGCTGTGCTGGCCAGCAGCCCAGCGCCTTTGCGGAGCCTGGCAGCGGGCATCACCAGCAGACAGGACGACGCAGTGAGGTCCTTCACAATTGGATTTTGCTTGTTAGTGCTGCAAATCAACCCATCTTTTTTTTTCCCCCTGCTCTTTTCTGCAGGAAGGGCTCTAAATTCTCATTCCTAGTGGCCCATTCCTGTTTGTGGGGAAGACATGGGCATTTTCTTTCGGGCAGCACTGTTCAGAGCTCCTTGGTGCAAAATGCTCTGACTGGCATGTTTTGCTGCTAATTGTGCAGTCCTTGTTCAGGCAAAATTCCTGTTATCTCCTCTGGGCATTTTGCCCAAGTAGGGAAACAGGATCCATTTTACAACAGTCTGTAAAAACAAGCATCTTCCAGTTCTATCCTGCTTCAAATAGTTCATTGGCTATGAACAGTGAATCTATATGGTTAAAAGATATTAACTGGCAGATTTTAGGTAATTAAAATATAAAATATCAATATTACACACAGTTAAGAAAAAGTACGCCTTGATTTATGAGTTTTTGCTGATATATTGAACAGTATTGCCCAATATACATGATATGTATTGTAGTAATTATGTATTACAGGGTTGTATAGCTTTTTGAAACAGCAAAATGTAAAATGTGTATTTAAAGCCTTTGGTCACCTATTGGGAGCGATGTTAATTATGATTTGTGAATTATTTTCTGCATGAAATCACAATCTTTACAATAACAATATATAGATTATGAACTTCTCAGAAAACCTAATGCCTGTGGGTGATATTTTGGTTGTTTAAGTACTGTCATTCTGGCAGAGCATTAATTTAGATTTTCATGCTCTAGTCAGCACCTTGGATGTCCTTAGAGTTTTACACTTGGATTAAAAATACATTGAATTCATCAAGCATATTGTTAGCAAAATGAACTTGGGACTTCCCTGTTGCAAACCCAGTTTTATGATTTTCTGACTCTAAATGACCTAAGAGAAAACCAGGAATGTTTGCAATTTTGCAGTATAAACCTTTCCTTCCTAACCTTGTGCAGTTTTGAATTTCTGAAATAAACTGTGTGTAAATAGCTATTGGACTGGTTTCAATATTGAAAATTGATCCTATTCCTTCTCCAAATATGTCAATAGCAAGGCCACCACTTCCTGGAAATCATTAAGCAGAGTAGATCAGATCTGCAGCTGGTTCAATCCCAGATATGGATATTTGAAGCATTTCTAAATGAATCTACAGAAAGTTCAAAGCTCACAAATCCGAGGTCTGTAACCTGCACACAAAAAAATCCTAGCTACAAGCAGGGAGAGATCAGGAGGCAAGAGAAATAAGGAGAATTTGCATCAAAGAACATTCTATTGTGGTACAAAAGAAATAAATCTTATGTGTATGAAAATCATAAGCTTTAAGATTTGGAGAGAGTTGTGCAATTGACAATCAAATGGAGCTTAAAGGAAATTATGAGGTTTTACACTAAAGTCCTGAAATAAAGAAAGTAATATTTTACAGCAAAAAATTGCAAATGTCAAGATTAAATCATAAGACTTTGCACCATTGAACCACTAGCTAGCTCTATAGCTTCTTCAGCTCTTAACACAGGGAAAGACCAACTTTCATGGTCAATAAAACTTAAGAACTTTAGAAATACATTTAGCAATATAAATCATATATTTGTGACTTTTTCTCCTTCAATAGCTAATTATGGGAAAAAATGAATACTGAACTCCATAGCTGCTAATTTAGTCTTACATTTGTTTTCAGGCTCATTTTTTAATCACTTTTGTTTATTCCAAGGAAATTATACTAATTTCTCAATTTAAAAAGAGGTGGCTGTTGTAAATGAAAAGAACAGGGTGTTTTTTTGTCCGTCTTACTGCAGTAGTGAGATCTTGAGTAGATATACCTTGGAATGAGCAAGACAAACCAGGTTCAGAAGTCGAAAATCCAGAGCTCAAAAGCCTAAACTGCTTCCTCCCATCCAAAGCTGGACAGGTGGCGACCCAGATTGAATCAGTAGTTGTGGGAATGATTTGATTCACAAACAGGGTTATAAAATTTTATATGGAGATGCCAGTGAAAGTCACAAGATCGTAGAGCAAAAGACCTTATTCACATAAATTACCTGGATGGCTATGAAGCATAAAGGAAATAAATTGAACAATATTGCCCATACTTAGCTTACACGCATATGGTATGTAGCTTCACATGATAGACATGATAACAATGGGCATATTTGTGAATCCATGGAATAATATTGATGCTTACCCCCTTAATAATTCAAAGAAGGAAACAGTTGCCTGACGTTTATGAATTCACACATATGGATTATGCATTTTACTGCGTAAAGAAGGCTTTTTAGCTCAGAAACTCGTTTATCTTTCCTTATGCAGTATCAGCTAGTCTAATATAGTATATTAGCTTTTCTTACAAGCCTTACTTCTTTTATTACAGACACAATCACGCATACACATTGGGCATCTTTATAAGGAATTAATTTTGGTAAATGTGGGGGCATTCAAAGCAGGATATGAATTTCTGAAGGGGGAGCCTCTGCTGGTACCTGGCAGTACAGCACACATGGCTCACATCTGGCATGAAAACAAATTTTTTTTTTATAGCTAGCTCCACACCTGTACCATATGTAAATACATATAACAGCAAAATATTTCCAGCCCTGTCTACCCAGTTGATGCATTGATCTCAGCGGATTCTGAGATATAAACTTCAATTTGGCCCCCAGTCACTTAGTGGACACTGCCACCAGCAGCTCTGACACCGGGTTATTTGTTGTTGCTGTTTGCTGTCCCTGTTTGCACATTAATCCAGTGACAATTAGGTGTCAGCGAGCGTTGTTTCTGCTCGCTGATAGCCTTGGGCTCTGCGCTTGAAGCCCTAATCAGGAGTGTAAACTCTGCTATATTTCAATTTGGAGAAGCGCTCTTCCGCTAAGAGGCCCCTGGCACTGCGATAAATAAAACGCCTATTTACTCTATTGCCACACTTAGACATCTAATGCACTTACTACCGGCCCCCTAATCATGGCCCACAGTTAAATCCGCCTATAAATCACTCCATTCTCATCCTGCAGATTAGTGAAGCCATTTTCCCCAAACCCCACAATGAGCACTGTTTCCTTTTCTTGTTAGTCAAAAGCGAGATGATTTTTATTAGGTTAAAGACAAGCTCACAGATGGTAAATGGTGTGGAGGGAAATAAGATGAAGAGTCCTGTGGCCTAGTGGGGATGGCAGGTGGGACAAGGGCGGGCCGTGGCTCTGGTAGGCATCATCCCACCCTAGTACATCACTGCCCCAGTAGTGCATCATCCCACAGCTCCAGACCCAGGAGATAGCTCTCCACACCCTGCACAAAAAGGCAGCAGCCCACAGGTGTGACGAATGTGTCTGGCTTCACCAGCCATCTCTGCAGGCAGAGGGGAAAAGGGGCGTGTGGGGTGCCTTTCCATTTTGTATCACTCACTGCCAGGTTTGTCTGCAGGGGCTTCTGGATGTGCATAAATGGGGCTGGCACGGAGAAAGGTCTGGAGAAACAAGCACGTACCATTGATACAGTCCCACCAGGAGCAGTCCAGCTTCATCCTCCACAGCACTGCCATGCACAGTGGGAGGAAACACACACTAATGCAGAGCATTTAATACAAACAGCTTGGATCTCCTTAAAAACAGGACCCTCTGTCGAACCTCCTTTATACAACTTCAGATAAGTAGCACTACCTTGTGTACAGCTGTTTTAGCATAGCCAGGCACCTAATGTAACTGTAACGCATAATACAACACATTTAGCTTTTTTTTTTCAGTGGCTGGTAAGGAAGAGATTCTGGGTTTTAAAAAATAGGTTCATTATCCTCAACCATTCACTGAATAATTTCTGTGAACAATTTCCAGTCTTATTCAGGTGAAATTTGTTGCAAATATCTGATATTTTAAATTCTACCTGGGTTAATCGGTTGCATAGGTCATGCACTTGTCTGCATATCTTTGATTGAAGGAGCACTGTACTGAGAGATCAGATTTTCCGTGCAATAACTATAATAAATTCAAAATTCATTATCCATAAATATTCTGTGACATTTGCTCTAAATTTTGGCGCAAAGTTCTGATAGCAGACCCCTGCATTAGGAGGAGCACAGAAAGCAAGCAGAACAGAGAAGCAAAGCACAGCCTGATCAAAACCCTCCAAGTGAATCACAGAAATCATTGGGGGGTGCTTTTATTTTTACAGCATTAGTCTGTTAGCCTTGATATGTGGCAGAATTGCGTCCCCTTTCCAGGTAGGGAAGCTTTCACCTTAGACATTTATGCAAAGGCCATCCGGAGGGACGACAGAGATTTACATCACCCATGGAACACGATTCACCTCATACGTGGACATGCACCCATAAGGGACATTGAGGGGGCAGTGGCAGCTGTCATTGTCTGGGGCCCACACCCGCCACAGGCTCCGCAAATTGACCCTCCAGCGCTCCGCCTCAGCATCCACCGGGATGAAATTCAGCCCCTTCCTCTCAGCCCTCTCTCCCTTGCTCCTCACTTTTCAGGTTCTAAACAGGATGGATTGCAGTGGAGAGCTCCCCGTAATCTCTCTTTAACCATTTCCATATGACAACTGCTTTGGATCCCCGCAGCCGGATGAAAAGGCCAGAAGCCTTGGCTCTGCTGGGGGGCGGGCGCCCCTGGGGAAACATATGTAAACAAAGCCCAGCTCTGTAGCCTTTTGCACCTCTCTCTCTTTTCCCATTCTTGCTTGGATCTCAGGTGGAATTAAAGGGATTAAAGCTGAGCGTAAATGAGGCGAGTGTGTAAAATGACTCCTTTCTGAACCAAACGGCATGTTCCGTGCTGAGGAAATGAGATGCCCATTTAAATCTCATCCATCCACCGCCTGTGGCCACCACCATGTACCTGCCTACTTAGCCCAAGGGTTAATTAATTGAGGCTTCAATGCACTATTGCAAGAGCATTATTGCATTTGATACTCTACATCTGTGATTTAAAACTCTTTCAGTCCCTTGTCAGCAAGGGAGGGTTTTAACTAGGAAATTAGCATTCAGATAAGGGTACGGTCTATTTGCTTCTGAAAGGAAGGAAATATTAAGAATGCTGGTGCACAAACCAAGCTGTAATATCCTGTCCCATCCTAGAAAGGGCTCTTGGGCCCCACTTCCCAAGGGGACACTCCGTACAAGGGGAATAGAACATAGAAAAAAGGAATTACAATTTTCAATGGAACTATCATGAAGTAGAAAACAGACAACCAATTCTGGTTTATTTTTCAGAAACTTCTCCTTATTCCATGATAATTATATGTTTCCTGTCTTGACAACTGGCTTATTTTAAATACCCCGTCCTCCAACCAGCATATATCCATACTATATTTCAGTCTTCTCATGGAGTTTGAATATTAATATTACTCCCCATCTAGTTAAGATTTTCATACTAACTTTTATTTTCTCTAAATAAGCAGAAAAATAATCATTCCTTGCCTTCACATAATGTCCTTGCATTATACTCAATGGCATGTGTGTGTAATCCCCAGTCATTGAAATGAAACACACATTTTCCAGCAATAAAACACAATAGTTTGGGATATGAAGTGACAAAGGAAGTATCCAACTGAAAAAGCAGGATGAATTAAAGGTAGAAGGAATGTAGTTTGCCCAGGCTTGAGTCTAGCTACCAAACCTCAAAAACTGTGAGAAAAATGAAAGCCATACATGAGCTATGGTGATTGACACAGCAGGTCACCTTGCTGCAAATTTCTCATTTTAAGAGGATTGCTTCATTCCTGTCTCTTTTGGAAAGGGCCACTTGCACAAGAAGAGTTTCAGAAATAGGGCCTAATGGGTTTAATCTAGAACCACGCCCAAATCACAGCATGCTCCTGCTCTGCCTCTGCAGTCCAGAGATAAAAACCTAGGAATGGATTTAACCAAGCAAGAGGCCTGGAGTGAGATGGACAGCCACAGCTACCCACGCCAGGGGATGGCCCATAAGGCATGGTGTCTTGGAAGGATGGAGTTACACAGCTCAGCAGGATGTCCCACCAAATAGCTTCTATTGCCATTTGCTGGTGCTGCAGTGATTGATCTGTTTTGAAGAGTGCATTCCCTCTCCAGGACGTCACATCATTTTGTGGAAAATAAAGGTCACAACTATGGCTCCTTTCTCTGCTCTCCTTGGGGGATTGGTGTGGAAAGCTCGGTGTGTCTGCGCTGGCTGTCACTGGAGCACGTCACAGGAGCATGTCACAGGATGGAGCACAGCAGCTGTGTGTTCCAACACAGCAACAGTTGCACGGATACCTAAAACAGGAAGTGCAGATTAACTTGTCCAGTTGAAACTACAGGGGGAATTTAGGAAGACAGAATGCAATCAGCCAGGACACTGAGGTTAACACAGTTAATCTTGTGGAAAGTGCAATGGGACCTTTAATAACTGCAACTGGTCAAGGCCTCAGTTTTATGTCTCGTCCCAAAGATGGCACTTCCCAGTGTTTAGTGGTGCTGTTGTGGCTGGAGGAGGGGAATAGTGCCACCTACTGCAACAGCATCATCTCTCAACACCTGGGCTTACCTGAGAAGTGTCACCAGCATCCTGGATTGTCTGAAAAAATAGAGTGCTAATTAGAGTTTTTTACTAGTTTTCATTAATAGGTGGTTTGTTCTTCCTTAGGACCCCTTTCATCTATTAGCTATGACCTTGGCAAGCAGAGTTGTTAGTTGGGGGGTGGCCAAGCACTGTGTCTGAGGACTAATCCATTATCCCACCAGGCATGGGGATGGGAGCAACTGGTGCTCTTTTTGACCAAGTCGTGTCACTTTTGTTTGAGCTTCTTGACAGACAGCTCTTGAGTACTTCACAGGGCTAATTGTCATCGACTTAAGAAGCTTGTTAGATGTTTGCACAAAGGTTGTTATCCTTTCAACAATTAATCTTTGAACTACAGAGCTTAATAAGGCACTATGAACTTCACTGTGGTATTTTAACAAAGCACTGAGACTGCTGTATGCAGTTCAGGTTTATGAACAATGACACAGGACTTTATTTAGCAGGAGGCAATCTATCCACTGTAAATCAAATATCTCTAAGCCAGCCTCAGAACAGTGGTGGGCATAAATCAATGTGTTGTCAAGCAGGCCATATCTAGTCTTTAAGACATATGTCTGTTCTGTATCTTTCTTTGATCCGTGGGGCATACACACTTTTTTACTACAAAGAGCATTTCGTGNAGATGAAGGTCTACATCCCGTGGCTTAATCAAGCACAGGGCAGAGAGGAAAGTACCTAATACTCCAGAGATGAAATGGTTTCATGAGAGCCACACCCCTGAAGTTGCCTTTTTAGAAAGTGTAATAGGACTTTTTCAGTTTCATAAAGTATCTTGATAACTGGAAAGTGCCAGTTAATGGTACAATGTTCCAACTATGAATTTTACAAAGATTAATCTACCCCTTTAGGATCCATAGGAGCCAATCAAAAGCTGCCCAGTCTTAGATGTTTTACAGT